>BMAV01011620.1:0-40608 GCA_019973955.1 Trichonephila inaurata madagascariensis | reverse complement strand
TTTTGAAGAAGTTTTTAACGCAAAGTGATCTTTGTCATCAGGCCTCGCTATGAGGGAGATATTTCAGCCGGTAAAAAGCAACAGATGAAACCCCCAAAGTTCTTATTTTTTCCAGTATCTGCACTTGACGTTCGAATAATTTAAGATAAAGACTGATGCTTCTTTCAAATCGAAACGATGTAAAAATTTTTGACACTTTTTGACGTGAAATTAGTATTACTGCCTTCGGATGTATCAGCACCTAATTTAGATTGCGCTTGGATCCTCAACTTTTCCAATTCAAATTCGTCTTTACGTTTTTGTTCATCAAACTTCAGTTTTTCGATGTGTATTCTTTCTTCTCGTTCCTGTATGCGTAATTGTTCTTCCTTGGCTTTACTATCCTCTACTATCGTTGTGTGTAGGTTTTTGGTTAGATCTTCGTCATATTCTTTACTACTAGTAATTAGGTCTTTGAGAGTAGCGATGGTCATTGATTTATCGAATTTTAAATTTAGTTCTGTGGCTAAAACGAATTAATCTTCACGTCGACCTTTGCCGAGACAGGCCATTTTAAAATTTAAATTTAATTTTATTTAGTAACTAAAAGAATTATAACTAAACTGTCACGCGTTCCAACAATAACAATGGTATCACTATAGTATAGCAAATCTCGCTTTCAATTAACAAAATTCTTAAGATAAAATTATAATGCACCATAATACATTAAGTATGCAATGAAATACTGAAAACTTATACACTTAAAAATATTTTAGACCAATAATGTTTAAAAACAACAGTGCGAGCTAAAACGCGTAAATTTTAAAATTGAAATACTTCAATTATTAATTTAAACCCAAAAAAAAAAAACTATAAAAACATTTAATATATCAGTTGTCTCCTTTTGTTATAATAAATGCAAAAAAGAATTTGAAAGTAAAAATAAATTAAACAAGGTAAATCTTGTTTTAAAAAACTGAGATTAAATTTATTATAAAATGAAAAAGAATTTAATCATTCAAAGTTCTTAATTTGAAAACGAAACAATTAGAAGTTAGTCACTTAAAGAAAAAGCTCATATTTTTTTTTATTACACCAATAAAAAAAAAAAATCATTCGGGATATCTCATCATCAAATTCTAATAATAAGCACACGTTTCAATAGAAAGCATAATAATTCTGTCAAAAATGAACTCAAAATATTCATATATTGAATGATAAAATACACCATTAAAAATTAGATCATTTAGGATATTTCATCAATAAATTATAAAAATGAACAATGTTTGAATGAAAAGCAAAAATGATTTCAGTGAAATTTCTTCTCAAAATACAGGAAATGATTAATTTATTACACAACAGCTGCTGGAAAAAACTGTTTTTTGCAATCGAGATAGCCTAATATGAAGACCAAATACTTTTGAGAGGCGCCGGTCAAGGTCAACACAACGAGAGCATTTCGTTAAAACACATAAAATAGATTCATTACACAAATATTCATAACTTGAATATTCATCGATTTCCTTAATATTTTAAAAATATACTTGCAAAGAATTTAATACGGGCGATTAAATATGCACAAATAGAAAAATAGTATTTTAAAAATAAATATGCTTTAAAAATATGAATTATATACTTTAAAAACTCAAACACAATTTTGTTATTAACAGCACATGGCGATGGCTCTGAAATTCTTCTTTTAGAGATTTCCTTTCTTTTAATGAAGAACATGATAAAAAACAGTACCTGATACAGTTGTTGAAGTACTATGTAATTAAGCTCTTGGATGAATTCTGCAGATGAAGCTTGAAATGTACTGGATCAATTTTCAGAACTGATACTTGCACGACGAAATAACCCCATAAAAAGGATCACTAATAAAATGTTAGTATGTTATGAGGGGAACCGTTTGTTTCATTTCAGTGCGTTTTTGGCGTTGAACCAATTTTTTTTAAAAAAGAAGGTTAGTTTTTGTAATCAGAGACTAGCTTTTGATTCTGATCAAAATAAAAAAAATTTTAAATCAATAAAGGGGCGACCCCCTTATTTCTGGGAATCCAACCGAAATTTTCCCCAAAAGGTCGGTTTTCCAAATAGCGAGGTTTTATTGGCGGGGTGTCTAGGGGTTTTAGGTTGTATTATTTAATTTTGAAAAAAAATGACAACATAAATTATAGAAAAAACTGGTTAAAAACTAAAAATTTATTTTAAAAGGAAGATTTAATGGGGAATATTTAAAAAGAATAGAAAGTTAGATCACATTCTTTGGAAGGCTTGAGTTAAATAGAACCATTATTCTGTGCTTTAAGACTTTACCGCCTGGCGCGGGCGAAAGGGGCGATGCGCGAAATACGACGTTTCCTGACGGGTGTTGGGTCTCTGCCCAAAAAAGGGTTTATGTCGGCGTTTTAAAAGGACGCTAGATGGGTTTATGGGAATACGTTTTTATTTGAATTGCCGACTTCGAAAGGGTTGTCTTAACCCCTTAAAAAAGGGATATCCCCTATATATATTATATATATATATATATATATATATATTTTATAAGATGTTTTAAAAATTTTCGCTTATATAAAGAGTTGTAAGGGTTCTCATTTTGAAAATATTTCGAATTAATTTGATTTCATTTCTTAAAATTATTTTACAGACAATATAAAATACATATGCCTTATTTGATAGGTTTTAAAGTAAACAACATATAGTGGTATCTAATCAGGGGCGTATCTACTGCTGTATCAGCCGTATCAATGATACCAGGCTCCCAACTATAGGGGCCCCGAAACGTGTAATATTTTGACACTCTCGTATCAGATTTATTACTGCAATCATTTTTATTTATTTTTCGAAAAAGAGCCCCTGAGGAATTTTGATACAGGACCCATTCAGGACTAGCTACGCCAGTGTATCTAATAACGGTTGTCATTAGGAAATCAATCCAAGATAAATCGGCTGCGGTAGCCGAATGGTCATTATCTTGGCTTCTTTGTTTCTGTCAAGTTACGGGTTCGAGTCCTGGTGCTGTTAAGAACCCACCAGGCAGAGGAACTGAGGCATGTTAAATCTATCACGGCTCAAAGTCCTCACGTTATCGTGGTGTGGAAGTTAGAAGAGTGGAGTGCTGGATTAGGTGTCATCTGCGTCACTTGACCGTGGATTACAATTACGAGGTCCGTCGCCAATAGTCCTCATATTGCTTCGAAGTCCAACATTAGCAATCAATCAATCTCAAAGGTAAAACCATCGTATTTACCTCGGAATTTCCTTTTTTTTTTACAAGCTTTTATTTAGTTTAACCTGTCCCGTTGTCTGTCGGTCTGTAATCAAATCTTGCAAGTTAAATTTGATCCCCTTCCTAGTTTCCAATTGAGCTGAAATTTTGTATACATGTTTAGTTTGGATGACAATGCATGTTTAGGCCATTCCTATTCCGATATCGCAATTAATTAAAAAGATATTAATTGAAGTAAGTTGTTCGGGTGGAATCTTGCAACTTAATTTTGAAGCTGATGTCTTCAATCGATTGAGCTGAAATTCTTTATACACGTTTAGTTTGGATGACAATACATTTTTTGACCATTTATATTCCGATATTGCAGCCAGTTAAAAAGATATTAATTAAAAACCTTTTACCCTTGTTAGCTTTTTATTCTGTCTAGCATCTTATGGATTGAGCTTAAAGAAGTTCCGATTTTTTTCGACCTATTTTCAAAACCCATCTTAATCTTTCTATCAAACTGAGACAAAAATAATTACATAATCGGGAAGATCATTTATTTTGCCACTATACGGTGTAATTCTTTAAAAAAAAAAATAATGATATTTTCTATTTTTTTACGATGTTTTCTAAAATGAGTCAAAATTCATTTTCATGAATATGATTTCTAAATAGTTTCGTACGAATTTTTTTTTCGTCTTAATGAATTGATATTCTGCACTAAAAAAAAAATCAGGCTTTTCTCTTTTAGAATCAATCATTAAAAAAAAACTGAATTTTTTTTTTTTTTTACGATTTTTCAAAAAAAATACTTAAATTTTTAATAAAACATTTAAAAACTTCGCCATTTTTAAAGATAATCGCACGAAACTTTTCTTTCATTTGTAGAGTAGTATTATTCAAATTCTGCACTATGAGATTTAAAAAATTGGTTTTAAATTACGGATTTAAAAATATTTTGTGTTTTTCGTTTTTAATATAGTATTATAGTAAATGTTTTATAGTAAGATAGAAATGTCTATATATAGTAAGAGTTTTAATATTTTGATTAATTTTGCTTTGTTCAATATTGTTTTGGTCTTATAGTGTTTATCCCCGTCCCCCAAAATCCTCTTGTTGCGGCTCGAGTGAAATTTGTATCATATGTATGTGGCCCGGCGGGAAAAAAGATTGAGTACCCCTGAGTTAGCCTGTTCAAAATTACCCCGCAAACGACCTTGCAACAATGATGCGCTGAATGAAATGAATAGACTGAAAAACCTGTCCAGCGATAGCTAAAAAAAGTTAAAAATAAATTAAAAGTAAAAAAAAAACTTTTTTAAAAACAAGCTTTTATTTAAATGCTCTAAAAAGGATAAAATAAACTTTTCTTTTAAAAATTTTTTTGCTATCAACTTATAACGTCATTACATAATTTATGATATAAAAGCTTGTCGCGCGAGATTTACCTGTGTAGATAAACAAGCAAATTAAATAACTTAATCTGATTGATTTTAATTTTTAAAATTTTCAAACTAAGTAAATACGAGTACTTAAATCTTACGACAAGCTTCTTTTATCATAAATTGTGTAATGACGTTATAAGTTGATGGCAAAAAAAATTTTTAAAAGAAAAGTTTATTTTATTCTTTTTAGAGCATTTAAATAAAAGCTTGTTTTTAAAAAAGTTTTTTTACTTTTAATTTATTCGTCTGTATCTTCGGTAAAAATGAAAAAAAAAGTAAGGTTTGAAAGTGTGCATGTGTTTATATGAAATAGTTAGCAATGATTATCATTACATAATACACATAAGGTATATCTTACAAATTTCTACAAAATTTTGCAGTATACCATTTTTATTATAAGTCGCGATTTCCGTGGAATTAAAATTTTTCCGCATCTTAGGTCAACGCCTTTATTTTCTTTGCTATAAAATATCTCTTTATAAAAAATTCCATGAAAAGATTTTAAATTGATCACAAATAACATAAGTATCCGTGTATATTCACATATGCGAAAAATTAATCATGAGATTATTCAATTTTTAATTATAAGTAATGGTTTTAAAAATACGGTATATTACATCACATGATGTCCATAATATTATTGTTATTCAGTTTTTAATGAAATTGTGATTAATGTGTGTACATTTATAAATGTTAAATAATAATCAAAACTTTTGCAATTCCATATTTTTAATCTAATTTTTATTAATTATTAAATTTGGTCAATCCCCTTTGGACTACAAATCTGTCTTTGCTCCATATAATTGTTTTATTTTTTAAGTCTTTTAAGGCTACACAATACCCTACGAATTTCAAAAGAACCGAAAAAAAATATTTCTGCATTTCCTTGTGGTACATATCATTGGGACGCTTGTCACCAGATTTCAGATCTGATAACAAATTAGATTTTAAGATATTTGAAGTTTTCTGAGCTTAGTGGTTTCGGTTTCACTTTAAAGCATTTTTCCACTCTTAAATTGAATTAGTTAAAAATATTTTTGAGCACGATCAACTCTTTCTGTGTGAAATGGTTATTAATTTCAATTTTCATTATTAAAATCATTTCTGCTTGATTATATTTTGAGTTTTTGAGTTCACAGTTACTTAATTAAGATTGATTTCAAGGCCAATTTTTTTTCAAAAAAATAGTTTATATAACTTAGAAGCTTTTTCATTAATTTTTTCCTGTTGAGAAAAATGCCTCGATCAAAACTTTCTCAAGTTGCTATGAGAAGCAATATTTGGAAGAGATGGAATACTACTGAAAATGATTTATCTAAAAACCAGCCCTTCACTTATACAGCAATAATACCTCCGAATACAAGTATTCTGAATTCAAGTATTGCAGACAAAGCTGAATATTTTCATGGTGTACCAAACTACATTATAGTAAACATATTGTAGTACTGTATTTTAGTGTTTTAAAGTTGCACAACGAAAACTCAAACTTGTTAAACTGCCCCAATTTAAAACTGAAAAAAATTAAATTTTATGTATAAACCTGGTGATTTTTAGCTTAAGTTAGAGAGAGTATCCTTATTTTATTTTGTACAAAAAGCTTTGTGTTTCAAAACTTTAGTGGGAGTATTAACCCTTTATCTACCGACGGTACTTATAAGTACTGTGACGTTTTCGATTGGGGTGAACCTCACCCCTCTTTTCACTCTTAAGTTTTATGGCTCCGAACAGATGTTAAGTGACAAGTGCACGTGGCCATGGGGTCATTGTTTATTGTCCGACCTCGGTCTGGCAGTTATAATGACCAAAGAGAGCCGGAACCCTATTGACAATAGGCGAAGCCTGTATGAGAAGAACCCGGTCGTCACGACAGGTGCCGAGAGAATGGGTTTATGGAACCAATGTGAGGGGATGAATAACGTGCCAGATGTTTCACGAGACTTCTGGCGCCTTTACATCCCTGACTGACCGGGTATGTATTTGTGTTTGCCGCACAAATAGAGCACGAATTGGCCCGAGGACAAGGGCAGACTTTGTGGCCCGCCAATGAGAAGAGACGAGGGGCGTGGTGTGGACCCTCCCTGGTGTTTAAAAAAGGGAGGTTTTTTTTTGCGGAGACGGGATGAAGAGCCTTGGATGGGGAGAACTTGAGAGGAGCCCAGAAAAAAAAGAGATTGGAGAGGAAACGGAAAGAAATGAGAAACGATGAACGTCGGTGGCGTTGAGAGATGAGGGAGTGCCCTTCGGGAAAAAGATTGAACTCCCGCGACTGAGACTGATTGCACCGGCTTGGCATATAACTTGGAGTTTATTACTTCATATATAGTAACATGAGGAGCAAATAAATACTTCTTTAATTTTAAAATTAGGCTGAGACAATGTTTCTGTGTGTTTGTTATCTACTCACGACATTTCAGTACCACTCACTTTAAAATTACATAGAATAACCATTTTTACGAATACTCTGACAATAGTTAATAGGAATATTCTTTGAAATCCATCCTTCCATGATATATGGCAGCACGGGTTCTATGATGAGTATTTTAGTAGGGAAGGCGGATAGTTTTATAGCAGAAGTTGTGCGTTTTCAGCTGACATTTTGATCGGATTGTGAAGATTGTCATTTTTGTTCCAAAAAAGTAGGTAATATCAAAAGGTAAGTGTCTTATTTTTTTTTTTTGCATATTAAGGAAGACCTTAGAAAACGATTCGACTATTTATTTTAAGTGAACAGTGTATATAATTAATTTTACAGTTGAATAACTTTGTGGTACCTATAAGTACCAGCACACTGGGTGCTGGAGCAAGAACTTAGTTTTTTTTTTCGTCCACATAACTTATTGTTGTTTTTGTTGTGTTGAAGCGTCATCACTATAGTGGAATAGAGTTATGCCTTTTTTAGCATCACTTCTTTTTGTTTAACTTATTTATTTTACTTTTTTATTGTTTTTTTAAACTTTTTCAAAAAATTTTAAAACTTTGAAATCTGAGCTTGTTTTTTTGCCACTTAATTAAATGAAAATATTTACTTATTTAAAAATTAACAATATTTGAATTTCTTTAAGTGTAACTGAGATTTATCAATAATTGGAGATTTTCAAGGTGCTGATATAACTATTATTATTATTTACTTTTCCTAGAAAGTCTGGAAAAAGAAGCTCAGTCTTCATGGGGTTTTGGATTTATTTCAGAACCTACCATCTGAAATTAGTGATGTACTAGCAGATGATTTTTCACAGATGAAGAAGTCCCAGCAAATAATCTGCTGGAATATTCGTTAGATTCTTAAGTTGACGATTAAGAGACTGAACAAGACTCAAGGAGCAGTAGATTATGTTAAGAAAATACAATATTTCCTACCCCAGGATGCAGTATTTTTAAAAAATTCAATCGAAACCTCACTCAAAATGTACAACGTGTAATGAATTATTGTTTATTAATGAAAAGAAAGACTGTTTCTTTGAATATATATATATATATATATATATATATATATATATATATATATATATATATATATATATATATATATATATATATATATATCGTCAAATTAAGATTATGCATAAAAGTTGTTCTTATGTGAACAAAATAAATAAATTTTTAAAATTTAATAATCTTTATATAAAAATAAATATTTTGTGTTGTAAAATATTTGTTTTCCCTGGTTATTTAGCATTTTTAAGAGTTAAAACTGCGTTAAAATAAGTCATTCAGTCTTTTCGTATTATGTAGATATTTGAGACCTATCTGGACTGACGGTACTTTAAAGTACCAATTCAATTAATTAGCTCTAATAAATTAAATTTCCCAAAGTTGAGTATTTTTTATGTATATCCTGTAATTTTCAATGTAGTGATTCAAAAAAAATAACTACATGAAAAAATTTGCAATAATTCATAATGCGGTAGATAAAGGGTTAAGTTACGATTATGAACAATTGAAACAATATTATGCAAAAATATTTTTTGAATTAAAAAATGTTTTCAGTCATATAAATATTTAATTAAAGTAGTGAATTAATGTAGAATATACACTGGGAAATAACATATTAAATAATTAGAGCTTTACGGTTGTTATAAGTATTTGTTTTATACCCTTACAAACTTTAAATGTATTTTCTTAGACTTATATATATAATTTTGAAGATATAAGTATTTTCTAAAAAAAAAAAAAGAGCTTCTTTTTTGTTCAAGGTAGTGTCTTGATTTTTTTGTAGATACTCTCAATCGTATGTTCTATAAAAGTTAGTATGGTTTTAGGTCCGCGAGATCTCTTTAGTTACTTTTTTAAAAAAAATGCTTAAGTTAATATTTTAAAAATTTCCTTGTTTTTTCCAGGTTTAGCTAGAAAAATAATTATTAAAAATTAACAAGGGAACACATTTTCAAATCCATACTAATTTTTGCTTGCAATAATCTAAGAAACATAAATCACTTGAAATGACCGAAAAATTTTAAAAATTGAGCATTTTATAAGAGAGTTTGAAAAAACTTCAAAAATTCTTAATTTTTTTTAAAATTGTAAAATAACAGCTGGTCAAACTGATTTTTTGCTTTCAGAATCAACTTAATAAAATAATCTGAACATAAAACATAAATTATTTTTACTGTAACTGCCTCCAAATTTATTTATTTATTTATTTTTGAAAAAGGGTACTGTGTAGTCTTAAAAATTTTTCTCCCTGCCCCTTGTCATTCTAGCACGTTTAATCAATTAACTTCCTCTTTCGTACAATACTGATTACACATCATTACAATAATTATATTTAAAAAAGTCTTCAATTACTTCATTTAAAAATAAAAGAGGGGGAAATTTTCTCTTTTAAATTTAAATATTTCTTGTAAAAACTAACATTCACAAAATATGGAAATGTTTTGGCTCGTGACAATGTGAGCAACCGTGTAAGCCTGATAGTTCACAAACCGAAAGATTCTTCCCGCTGTTGACCAAAAGTAGACTAAAAATAGAAATTGCGTCCCCTTGGATGACGTATTAAGCGTTACCATAGCAGCGAGCATCTGTGGTACGATTTCAAGGAGAATTGCATACATTTATCGTTTTTGGGAAAATCTCTCTCTCCAGGGGTCGAGACAATTCAAAAAGGGGGTTTTTCGGAGGAGACTTCCAGGAAGAATGCTACAGGGGATAATCAATAAGTAGTCCCCCTAATAAAAGAGTTGAAAAGTATTTTTAAAATAATCTGCGAATGAAGGATGAGTGAGATGGAAAACTAACATTAAGAAAATATTAACTGTAAAATGATTTTTATAAATCAATAATAACCGAAACACGCAATTTTGCATTCACACAATTATCGATTTTTCTCGTCGCTGCAATACATCAAAACATGCTCTCCGTTATTTTTTTGACCAGGATGATTAACAACGAAGAAAACTGAATTAAGTGGATTCTGAGGCTCCTGATGCTTGAGATACAAGTTAAAAAGATTCTGTACGACACACGTTTTTTCACCAGTATTAGAAATTGCTAAAATAATTAGAACGTTTTTGTAAAAGCTCAAAAATAACTAAAAATTATCTTTTAAAATGTTAAAATAAATTTTAAATAATAGAAGTATTTATCTATTGTACAATTAAACACATATGGTTTTTTTTAATACAAATAACTTACGGGCTGTTCACAGGTCCCGGATTTCTAAACTTCCTAAAATGAATTAAATTGCAAAGGTTTAAAAACAAGAAAGAACGAAATCGAGATTATTTAATCAATAATATTTAGAGCTTATTTAATTAATATACATTAATATATGCTATAAAAATGCGCTTAATATTAACATAGAGAAATTTTACTTTTATCTGAGAATATTAAAACAAGTGCTGTCTTGTCCAATTTCGTTCTACAAGAGTTAGTTATTATTCATTAAAAGAGATGTTTGTATCAAATAGTGAGCTTTTTTTCGTTTTCTCCGCAATCATTACCGAACTCTTTCATAAATGCTGTATTCGGGGTAGCGTCGTGATCAAGATCGTAAATTAGTGGCTGGCGTTGTTTCTATCGAGTCGTGGGTTCGAGTCCTTGACCCTGGTCTAGAATGGCTGGTGTACATTAACCCCTTTACGCGCATACATTTTGAAGAAAACTGACAAAAAAAAATCTTTTAAGAAAACGCGTTTTAAAACTTTGTTTTGGCCTCAAATAAATAAATAAATAAATAATCAATCAAAATTTTAATTTTAATTTTAGATTTTTATTCACATTGTAGATAAGAGTGGAGTATTGCAATCTTGCACGTACATCGACTTTTATTGGCTTTCTTTTCGAATAGCTGTTTCGAAAGAAAGAAAAAAACATTTTCATCAGTATAAAAATATTTATTTATACTTTTTTTTATAGTAATGATACTAATAGTAGTATTTATTTATTTTTTTAAAAATTATTCAGATTTGTCTTTTGACTGATATTTTTATAAGCAAGGTGCATCACATAGCCCAATATTGTAATTATTATACGTGTGACGACTCTCTACTTCTCTGTTTTCCTTTACTCTATCCCTTTTAGCACAACACACAGCCCCGTATATCTTGTAGAGAAGTTTCTTTTTCTTTCTTTTTTTTTTGTTTTGATGTTAGTGGAACAAAACTGGGAAATGACATTCCGTTAGTCGTAGAATTCCAGAAGATTTTGGTCTTACAGATTTTTTTAATTTTATATTTGTATCGCTATGCTAACGTTCTAATAATTTGCTTCTGAACCTCAATTTTTTTTTCAAACAAACAAATACGTTCCAAATGCTGATGTCTAGCAATTGAGAAGGAACACTTTTTTATAATATTTATCTAAATTTACAATAAATTTTATCTAAATTTACGAAATCACGACGACGGATTGAAGTCAGGTCTTATGAGTGCAGACAGCGACCGCTTATATTCGAGTGTGAAAATTACGACTTGCTGTGGTGTGGTAGTTAGGAGAGAGGGTACCAGCTCTGGTGTCGTCCACGTCACTTGAGCATGGTTCTAAATTACGTGGTCCGTCTCCAAAAGCCCTCGAGTTGCTGAACAGTGCGACGTTAATATTCACTCACTCGTGAAAATTACAACAGCATAAAATACGACTCCGGGCCAGTAGCGCACACAGGAATTTTTTAAGGGGGGAGGGGTCCAGGGTCGAAAGTGGACCATTCTCGTAGCGTGCACCAATACTCCGCCAAACATATTCTTTTGATTTTGTCGACTTGCGGGAACAAAAAACAGTAAAAAATTAATTATTGAATAGATAATTAGCATTAATTACTAAAATTAAATATTAATAACATACACTTAATTAAATTTTACGTACTATATACACAGGATTGTAATCGATCGAAAAAAAATCAAGGGCTTTAGTGAGGGGGTCCGGACCCACCCACCCCCTAGTGTGCGCTACTGCTCCGGACTAACTATCTCGACTGTACTAAGTTTAGTCAGTTTAGCGTGATCGAATTAACTCTATCCCACACGTTAAGGGGTTAAATCTGTTGAGACTCAGAGTGGTATGGTAGTTTCTGAAAAGTGGGATGCCGGCTTAGGTGTCATCCTTGTCACTTGACCATATCTCGCCAATAGCCCTCGTGTTTCTTCGGAGTTAATAAATAATCCATCAGCACCATAATTGTTCAATTGTTAATTTCGGAGCATAAATAAACCTCTCCAGAATAAAAAATTGAATAAACTTTTTTGATATATTATTATTTTTTAATAGCTTCTGCGATAACAATGCATACATATACTTATACATATGTTAATTTGTGAAGTCCGCGACTTTGTATCAGAACAGAACCCTGATCTGTTGTTAGTTCAAGAAACGAAACTACAACCAGGTCAAGATCCACTTATTGTGAATTATCGTCTTCATAAAGACGACAGAAATAGTGTTTTCCGCGTACTCGAACAGGTGGAGGTACCACTATTTACTGCAAAAATAATTACGATCATAACAAAGTTACATGCCGACTTTGCAGTATATGAATGCAACAGCAATCGAAATTAAATTTAATAATTTTCCCCTATCCGAATTGTTTCAGCGTACGCTCGAAACACCCCGGAAAATAATAGAAAATTCCCTGATAAAGATTTTCTCAAAATTCTTAATTCTAGCCAAAATATTTTCATTGCTGGAGACTTAAATGCCGCGCATCGTGCGTGGAATAACGCTAGATCAAATGCATTTGGCTATGCTCTTCGCAAAATTGGTAATAATAAACCGAATGTGAGGATTGTAGCACCTCACACTTCTACACATATCAACGCTGGCTCTAGACCGGGGGGCAAGAGATTCTATTATTGATCTAGCAGTCCTTAAAAATATCCCCTTCAATCATGATATTAGAGTTATAGATGATCTTGAACCGGATCATCTACTGGTCATTCTTACTCTATATACTGGCTCTGCTCTAATCAAAATTCCGGATCGACTCTCCACCAATTGGGAGAACTTCAAATTTTTTTTAAATAACAAACCATTCCCCATCCCTCCTTCCTCCAGCAATGACGACCTCAAAATTGCAATTAGAAGGCTTGGAGAAAATATCTCTGAAGCTCTTTAAGAAGCTTCAAAACCAAAATTTAAACAACCCCCATTAAAACACCCTCCAAAATTACAGCTAAAATTCGCCACAGAAATCGTGTTCGGAAATTTTGGCAACGTACAAGAGATCCTGCAGTGAAATCTGAGTTCCGAACACTCAGTCGTGAGGTTACGAAAGACATTAGACACTTTTCCCAATCTCGTTGGGAATCTCACATAGCGGCACTTACGCCGGAGACAGGCACTCTTTGGAGGAAAACCTCCCTATTCAAAAAACCGCCTCAAAACATTCCCCCTCCCTAAGGGACGCACTTGGCAGTGTAGCAAATCACTCTCTGGAGAAGGCGGAAGTGATTGCCGACAGCCTTCAAAAGCAGTTCGAACCCAACACTGAAGCTGTAAACGAACGTTTTACAGCTCATACTCAAAGGAAAATTAAAAGACTCTTGGACGTTCTTACCTGTTTAAAGCTGGAAAAAACAACGCCAGGGGAAGTACAGGAATATATTAAAAAGCTTAAGATCAATAAATCTCCCGGATTAGATTTAATTACAAATCGCATCCTTAAAAATCTGCCCCTCAAATTCGTTCTTTTTATTGTCATGCTGTTCAATCTATTAATGGAGAACTGTCATTTCCCTAAGAATTGGAAGACTGCCATGGTGGTCCCCGTACTTAAACCCAATTCTGATGATACTCGACCTCAAAATTACCGTCCAATCTCGCTACTCAGTAGCTTGGGCAAAGCGTACGAATTTATTCTTTTGAATCGCCTTAATCAGCACTGCATAGCCAGGAATATTATTATTCCTGAACAGCATGGTTTTGTCACACAGTGCTCCACAGTAACTCAGTTACTAAGAGTTACTGAGCTGATTCATCACGGCTTTCAAAATAAGCAGGCCACGGGTATGCTTTTTGTGGACATAGCCAAAGCCTTTGACAAAATTTGGCATGATGGCTTGCTATCCAAGATGATGCGACTTGGGTTTTTGGACCAACTCATCAAAATTATACACTCCTACCTAAACTCCCGTGAATTTAGGGTAAGAGTTGAAAACAGTCTCTCCACCCCGCGTCCATTCTCAGTGGGTACCATACAAGGATCTTTTATTAGGGTCCAAGCTCTTTAATCTATACATCAATGAATTCCCAAGGCTGCCGAAGTCCACTTAGCGATGTAGCGCGGACGACACTGCCATTTTACCCAAAAACATTTATAACCGCAACATCATTGAGCGGCTACAAAATTATGTCATTCGACTCGAAACCTGGCTTAACGACTGGAAAATAAAGGTTAATGCATCTAAAAGCGCATGCCTCCTTTTAGAGACAGCGGTGCATCGGAAACCTCCCGCATGTCAACATTTTTAATCAGCTTATCCCCTAGGTTACTGAATATAAGTACCTAGGTTTAATACTTGACACTCAAATTAAACTTTGCTAAACACATCCGTTCCGCCACCAAAAAGGCGGCTGGAATGAGAAGCACTCTAAATCGCTTGATTTCTCCCCAAGAGCCTCCGCATTAAGGCACAAGGTTCTATTATGCAAAGCCATTCTTCGCCCCATCATGCTGTACGCTTTCTCCCATCTGGGCAGGGGCGGCAGTTACTCACCTGAAAAGATTGCACACTTTTCAAAACATTCAATTGCGTAGCGCAGCAAACGCACCTTGGTTTTTTAGGAATGAAGTCTTGCATAAAGATCTTAATGTTCCACCGCTTCTTGATTTCATTAAAAAACAATCAGAAAATTTTTTCAACCGGTTACCACAGATTTCAAATGAATCTATCAGGGAAATCCCGGCTTACGACAATTCTATTCCTAGCTCTTCTAAGAGACGTGTAGAGCAGTTCTTAATCACTTGTATCAACACTTCCCAGCTCTGAAAAGGATGAGAATGTCTTGATACGAATTAAAAAATTATGAGCTTTATTGTTACACTAGTTGTTTTCTTTTGCAAGACTTCACTACCTTAATTATCCCCCCGCGCCATGCAAGTTTTTGATCGCGTTTAGTGTGGCAACTTTCACCCCTCATGATCTTATTTCAAACTCCTCTACCTTTTCTTAGTTTTCTTCCAAGTGGTTATTTAAAACTTCCTTTCAATAACAGCAAGCAGTTACCTTAGATCAGCGTTTCTCAAGCAGTGGGGCGTGCCCCTACGGGGGCGTGATAACTCTAAAAGGGGGCGCGAGGATATTAAAAAGTCGAAAACAAACGATTATTTAAAAAAATTATTAATTTGCTGAAAGTAAACAAAATACATACTGGCATACTAAAAAATAAAATACCCATTTATACTAATATAATACTTATAAATGTATCAGTACTTCACAATGTGTTTTATAAGTAATTGAACAATATTAAGTTAGGAGCAAGTTTAATAATTACAAGCGACTCCATGGGCTAGTCATATATACAATTATATACAAACATTAACACTTATCTTGATAATTTGTACGGTTTATAATTAATCCCTTAACTGCCGAGATTAAAAGTTATACGGTTCACTCCACAATGCCACTGTTTTTTCATGTAGGCGTGCGTATCAGATGTATTGGAGGAGGGGGGATAAAAGAGGGATAAAGAAGCAAATCTTCTGAAGTACGTAAATCCTTCGCAAACACTGTCAAGTTAATTTTATTGCATTACAAAGCTTTCGGAATAGTTCTATGGATTGTAGTTCCCAGAAAAGATCGCACTTCGGAAAGACGTATATAATACGTCCGGATCAATTAATATATTAGCTGACCAAGACGTTTATATACATCGGTGAGACTTAAGAGGTTAAAGTCATATTGTAGCTTTAGCATCAAAGCATAGTATTACTGAATTCAATACATTGTTATTGTATGGAGAAAGGGGGGCGCGATGGAAATTATGACTGAAAATTGGGTCGCAAAAATCGAAAGTTTGAGAAGCACTGCCCTAGACTATGATGATTTTATTGACATGTTTAGTGTACCAACACTTGTTTCACCTTTGCCTCCGACGCCAGTGGCTTCTTCATCCCATGAGCCATCTCAAGATAATATTTATGAGTCGTTACCACCCATAAAACAATCTACGGTTCCCGAGTCACCTTTGAAAGATTTGCCACCCATGGAACAGTCTACGGTTTCCGCTTTGAAAGATTTACTTCCCGTGGATTCTAAGTCACCAGTTGTTTCTAAATCACCTGAGGTTTCTACTTTACCTGAATCACCTGTAAAGAAGGCAGCTGTCAAGAAGGTTGCTTCCGTCATTCATTGAGAACGTTCTCCGCGTCCGCGATCCAGGGAAAGATGGAATAAGGAAAGACGGCCACGAGATCCCAGGTTGTATAGAAGACCCAATTTCAGACCCCGTATCGAAGGCCCGATTTCAAACCCAGAGTGTTTCGGAGACCTCCTTATGCACAGCAGATGATGCCCACTTCCCAAGCCTTTTTCCACAGCCAAGGTTTGGCCGTGTTGTGTATTAGGAACAATGGTTTCACGCTGACCAACGGAGTCGTCTCGCATGCCATGGATCGGGAATGTCCAAACGAACTGTTTAAATTTTTGCTCTATATTAATGTCGGTACCATTTGTGTCACCGACCAACATTCCAAACAAAATTTAAGGAAATTCAAGCAAATTGGAGCTCCTCGAGTCCATTCAAGCGGACCCCGTGATGCTTCTAAATTCAAACGGATGCGAGTTGGGGCAATGTCCGTTTTGTAATCAGACGCATTGTCATATTTGGATTGCCATGCATGGCATGTGTGCTATTCTCCACCAACCCATCAATCCCATTTTTCACTCGTGATTGGCTCGAGCAAAGTTTAATCATCATTCTCGAGCAAGATTGGCTATTGATAGCTCCACCCACATCCTGTTTGAAAAGTATAAAAGGAAGACTCGTCTCGACGCTTCACATCGGTTGCCTCTCGACCTGCCAGCACGATGAATCAAATCGATGCCTTCCTCGAGCACATTTCAACGACCGTGGTGTCCGTGACGCTGCTCGAGAAATCAGACGCATTGGAATATGCAGCTCGGCAGGGCCAAGTCCGTGCTTGCATCATTTACCAGGAATCCAACACGAAAAGTGTGTTTGTCTTGTTTTGTAAAGACAATTGGCCACCAAAAAAGACGCTGGTGGATAATTTCAAGCGGGCCATCATGGAGGCGAAACACGTGAACGAATTCAGGCCTGACGATGTCTTGTGGGAAAAAATCTCCAAGGGACTTTTGAGAAATCCAGATAGACCTCTGAAAAACACCGACAAGAGGATGGTGTATATTTATAATAACATGTTTTTTGTAAAAAGAAATTTTACTTTTGGCTTCCGAACGGTAAAAACTGGAGAGATTCACCTTATTCAAACGACCCACGTGACCATGCTAATCTATGAATTTACATCCTCCAGTCTTGGGTGTCGAGCCAATCCCAATTTGTTTAGGAGGATCTTTGAGCCGTTTGACCAGATGCTCTATCATCGAATGGTGTTGGAGCCCCACACGGCGTATCCGATACCGGCTGGAATTCGTTACATCTTGTTGATGGTTCAAAAGACTGTGTTTGGTTTGGACATTATCCCCGAAACCGTTCTCCCCCAGCTCATTGAGAATGGATTGAACCTGGGGATTTTAGAAAAATGAAACGGTACGATCAAAAGGCCTACAAGCTACCTTCTCCTACCCCGGCTCATGTACCTGCAGAGACAAACAAACGACCTTTGGAAGAACAGCCCGGACCATCCTCCAAGAGACTCTGGTTTCCAAACAGATCCAAAGTGTTTATCACACCCATCATTAGACCCTCTGAACATGGGGATCCTGTGTTGATTGCCAGACCTTCAACTGCCTTGGCCTCTCCTCAACCCGTGATTATTCCAGAGCTTCAGCCCCTGAGCCCCCCGTACAAATACCTGTTCCACTTGTGCAGATACCAGCGACACCTCAACCCCTGTGCAAATACCTTTTCCAACTGTGCAGATACCAGCGACACCTGAGCTGGCGACACCTCAACCACCTGTGCAGATACCAGATCCACCTGTGCAGCTCCTTTTACCAGATCCACCTCAACCACCTGTGCAGATTCTTTTACCAGATCCATCTGTCCAATTACCACGTGTCGTCGATACTTTGGAGCCGACCTTTATGGACGACTCTTCAATGGATCAGATCATGTCGTCTGTATTTGGAGACTACTCGCAACAGGAGATTCAAGCACCCCCAGCCCATACCCAAGAACCCCAGGTGCTAGATACGGTGCCTTCCCTGTTTGACGAGAGTAACGATTTCATCTCGTTCTTGGATCATTTTGAAACAGGGTTGGCCAGGGAGCAACAAGAAACACCCATGGACTTAACCATGCCCCGATTGAAAAAGAAAATGAGAAAAACCACTGGGTTTAAAGTGATTAAACCGTTGGATCTGTCTGGGTCGGTGACCGGATCGAGTCACGTATTACGAGCAAGACTATCCTTATACCGTCATTTTTGAACCCAACTTTGGAGTGCACATTCCTCGATCATTTCGAAAAACGGTGATTGTGTTTACGAGTCATTTAGATCTGACGTGGGACAAAGGGGTCGAGTTGAGATTATTTGAAGTGGGTCGTCCCCCGTCTCACCAAGTTTGGGATGCCTATCAACCTCAAAATACGGATGTGTACATTTTGGATTTTACAGACTGCACGCGAGTCGCAGACGTGTACTTGAAATGGTTTGACGTGGTTGGACGATTGGGAAATGCATCGAGACGACAACGTTCCTTAGCGCATGGTGGGTCTCCAACCTTGGAAGCGGGCTTTGGAAAAACACGTGCAGTGCTCGCATGAAAAGGCTTTGGCCAATGGGATGCCATCTGACGTCACGCTCTTCGAGCATATATAAAGCGAGCAGCCAGCCGCTAGCATCATTCTGCTTTCAGATTGAAGCACATGTCCCGATACCAGCCTTTTTGCTCCCCCAAACGTTTTCACGATGGCGCCAGTGCCCAAATGTCCAGCCACGTTTCCCCAGGGATGGCAGCGATCCCGAAGGCATCACCGTGACTCATGCCGGGCAGACTTCCAAGCCCAAAGATGTTCGATCCAACTGCCACGAAAATGCCCGTCTTCTTCTGGTACAGCACCCGTTACCCAAGAGTGTGCCCGTGGAATACCTGCCCTTTTGCGTGAGGGGCAAGTTTAGTCAGCTGGCCCGAGGCAACAGGGGCCTGATGGTGGTCAAGGGAACGGAGCAACAAAAATTTTTTCAAGAGCTCGGACTGTTTGCCATGGCCCTGGAGACGCTGCCCAAATTCAAAGACATTTGCGATGGAACCTTTCCTAACCCCGTGCATGAGGGTGTGCACGAGGAAGAGAACATTTCGTACTGCACCACGGTAAAATCCTACCAATTTGCCAAATACCTGCAGCTGTTTAACAAGCTGCATGCGGAATGGAGCTACAAAGTGACGGTATTGACACAGTAAAAAAATGGACATTGGCCCGGAAAAAGGGGGATCGAGTCGACACAAGAGTCGACTCGGTCCCCCTTTTTTCAAGCCAAATAGTGTACCAAGATTGGACTGCATATTTTAAAAACTTCTACTGAATTGTGCTGAGGTAGTTTATGCTGAATTACATCAAATTTATGCTGAAGGCTCTGTTTAAAAGTAATTCACCAAGATTGGATTCACCTGTATTGTGGAACATTTAAAAGTTTAGTGGGCTCGTCTCATTTGTTCTGAATGAAAAAATTTCTTTCAAGGTTGTATCAGTAAGATGTCTATCAATAGTATCAATAAGATGTCTGGTTACACTGATTCAAGGTTGGAAAGCATCAGCCAATAGGAATCGATTCACGTGTCCCAGCAGAGTATAAAAAGGGAGCGTTCAGCCACTAGAGACATTCTCACTCTGCACAGCAACATGTCTCACCTAGCCTGTACCTGTCGAACTGTCAATTGCAAGCATTCCGGAGGATGGCAAAGACCCGAAAGTGATTTGCATCACGGTGGATCACTCCAACCTCATCACGACCTCCAAAGACAGCCGAGCCAACCGGTACATCAACGAACGTCTCAGCCTGTAAAGCCACCTGCTCGGATCCATGCCCCTGGAATACCTGTCCTTTTGCGTCAGGGGCAAGTTTTGTCACCTGGCCCAAGGAAACAGAGGCCTCATAGTCCTCAAGGGATCGGAACAGCGGAAACTTTTTGAAAAGCTGGGACTTTTAACCATAAACTTGGAAACGCTGCTCCGTTTCCGAGATTTGAACGACCGCACCATGCCTGACCACCTGCACGATGAGGTACACGAGGACTATGACATTTCCGAGTGCACCATGGTAAAATCTTACCAATTTGAGCGATACCTGCAGCATTTTAACAAGCTACAGGCTGAATGCAAAAAACAGACTGCCCATCTGATAGAGTGAGTGAAAAAAAAATTTTACCGAAAAAAGGGGGATCGAGTCGACTCGATCCCCCTTTTTTCAAGACACACAATATGCCAACGTTGGAAGGCATCTTTTTTTAAAACTTGTGCTGCATCACATGTGCACCAGCCAATAGGAATCGTTTCACTTGACTTCATTAGAGTATAAAAGGCCAGTAGCCATCAGCCATAAATCCTAATGCTTTTGAATGCAGTCATATTTTCATGGCGCATGCTAAATGTTTTTCGTTAAGACTGTCAGGATTTGAAGTGATTAATATTCTCAGATTCTGGCAGTCTTATCGGTAAATGTTTTTAGCCGAAATCCGAAAATTGGGGGATCGAGTCGACTCATCCCCCTTATTTTCGGGTCTATTAATACGCCAAAATTGGAATGCATCAAATATAGATTAGACTTACCTGTTAATAATTGTAGTCTGCTTTTTGGAGACACACACACCAAGATTGGAGGGCTTGTCTCGTTGAGTTGGCTTGTTCCCTGCTTTTCACACCAAGATTGGAATGAGTTGGCATGTTGTCGTCTCTGTTTTCTCACAAGATGCATACATTTCCTTTGACAATGCCTAAATTTCATTTGTAGATAACTCCTTCAAGGTGCCTACAATTCATTTGTTGATGACCCTTGTCTAAATCGTCTTCCTGGGATGGAATGAAAAATTTTCTCTCGCCCCATGAAAAAATGTTTTTGGGAGAAATCTGAAAAATTTTGTAGTGTGCATTCCTTAATGCTCTGCTTCACACTTTACTTCAAACATGAATCGAGACCCTACATTCAACTTTGGTATAAAAGGTTGGTGAAAAATGGACAATATTTATACAAAAGAGCCGTTAAAACTCCCACATTTTTGATTGAAAACTTAAATGCAAGTTTTGGATAAAAAGTAGGTGAAAAATGAATCATATTCATATAAAAAAAGCTGTTTAAAAAGAAAGGTGGGAACGAAACAACAAAAATATGGTGTTGAGATGGTTTTCGTTTCAAACGAGATGGTGATTCATTTCAAATGAGATGGCGATTCATTTCAAATGAGATGGCGATTCATTTCAAATGAGATGGCGATTCATTTCAAATGAGATGGCGATTCATTTCAAACGAGATGGTTTTCGATTCAAACGAGATGGCTTTCGATTCAAACGAGATGGCTTTCGATTCAAACGAGATGGCTTTCGATTCAAACGAGATGGTTCCCATGATTAATTTCAAATGAGATGGTTTTCAATTCAAAAAAGGTCGTTTTCCATTTCCAATCATTTTTTGAAAGGGTCACGGTGCTCAACTATTTTTTCGACCGACTGTATCAGTTTTTCGGATCAGTGTTAGTGCAGGATACCGCCACGGATTTCGCGCAGCTGAAAGCAGAATTATCAAAAGTATTCCCTGCCATACGGAATAAGAAAGATTTAGAGATAAGGTTTTACGCGTCTCAACAGGGAAGGAACCAGGAGCCAACGGATTTTTTACGATTTATTAAAGTTGCATCAAAAACTAGAACTGGGGATGTCGCAGGCGGACTTGGTAGATCACATTTTTGTTAGACTCGAACCACAAGTCCAGGACTAAGTGGAGGTTCGAAATCCACAAAACACGGTACAACTTTTGGAGATATTAGCTAAATTTGAAGAGAGGTATTCTTGTAAAACAACGTGGGGTTCGCAGAATGGTGATAATGTAGAAAGACGAGGTTGGAATGAGCATAGGTTTTCTAATGTTGGTGATAATCGCAGAAATTGGAGAAATTCAGAAGTTGGGCGTAGACCAAGTAATGGCAGAAATGATTATAGGGGTAACTATGAGAATATATCGTCATAGGAAATGTGACGAGGTTGAGATAGGAACAGGTAGTTCGGATAACAATAGTTCACGTCAGGAAACGAGTAGTTGGGAAAGCGTACAACGAAGATCAAATGAGTCGCAATATGGTAGGAAGAAGGGGTCAGATGTAAAGCGTGAGTTAGAGGTAAAAGGGATAAATCTTAAGTCAAATCAAGGTGAGAGACACACAGGTAGAGCCGATAAGCGCAGACCACTTATCAGATCACTACCTAGCTCTTTTTCAAATAATAAAAAATATTAAAAGAAAACGCCAAGAAAGATTAAGATATAAAAAAAACGATCACGTGGATCTTGGTCAGGTGAACCACAAAGAAAGTTGCAGAAAGGTGTAGACCATAAAAAGAGAACATTATCATCAAATAATACTAATATTTATATAAGTAGGAAGAGGAACCGAACGGAAGGAGCAGTAGTTCAAGATAGAGAGAGGTATAACCTCAGACCGCGAAAGGAGCAAAATCCGGAGTCCCGACCAACCAGTAAAGTGAAGTCAAATCAAACAAGACCAGTTCGAGCCAGGAACAGCCGAGGAGAAAACTGCAGACCCTACATCAGGGAGCAGGCAAGATCAAGGAACAGGAAGACGAACAAAAAAGAAAATCCTCAGCAGAGTAGCCAGGAAAAGAGAAGAGGAGCGAAGACCACACACAACAGTACATTACTCTTGGAGGTTCTAGTGGGAGACGCCAAGCCATAAAAATCAGGTTGTATCGTTTCATTTTATATTCTTTCCAACACGCGGTCGGAAGAATTATTGCAGAGAAGGAAGTCTCGGGCGGTATTTAAAAATTATAATCCAAGCAAAAGGTGACACTACAACGAGTGTATTTTTTTGAACTTTTGACTTGTAATTTTTTTTTCTCAATTGATGGAGAAAACAATTTTAATTATGCATTTGTTTACTTCGATGTATGACTTCGCTGAGATGCGACAATTCCTTTGTTATTTGTTTTAATGATTTATTGAAAAATGTTTGTAATTGTATATATAGTATATATATATATATATATATATCTAGTACTTCTTCACTGTTATTTTATATATATATATATTGTTTCATATTAATGTACATCTGGTTCAGGGAAACGCGGCGTAGACAGGAAACTAACAATAACATTAACGACGCTGCGCGACTGGTGGAGAGTTTATCGGAAGGACCAGATGAAGTGTATATATGAAAATTAGTTGTAATTTAAAAGTGATATATAATGTATAAAAATTGTGAAATGTACTGGTATTATGCGAATATAGATTATGCCAAGTGACTTAGAGTTTTTATTTCAGGGTGACAGACCCTGAATTCCGAATTGAAAACCAAGTCTCATAGTTTTTGTAATCTCAAATGGATGGAAAAGCAATGGAACAGAAGAATATTGTTATAGAGTAGTTTAAGTAACATTAAGTAGTAATTAAGTAGAGTTAAGTTGGTTGGGGTAAAGCTGACCTCGTTTTTTTCATCCGCAGAATGTTTTCGTCACTTCGTCAGATGAGGCATAAACCACATATTGTGGAGAATCTACCATGATTAAAAATGCATAACTGTTAATGTAGTTAACTAGTTAATTGAGTAAAATTTATTGTGGCTGTCAAGAGATCAAATTAAGGAGGAATGTTAAAAATTAAATTTAAGTTGAATATTGAAAAATAATAGTTAAAATAAAGATTCAAGGTTAAAATTTAAATAAAACTTGGAAAGTGAGGAGATTAAGAAATAAAAATTTAGGCACGTAATTTCTGGGCCATTAAGACTCTAATAAATCACGTTTTGCTTCTTGACGGATTGTGACGGCTCACGCGTCTTTTTCTTTAACATAATCTGGTTCTTTGGTGGCCAAGATTAATGGTAACTCTTTTCCAACCAAAACCCAAGAAGCGAAATGTGAACAAGAAATGCAAATAAGATAGCTTTTAAAATTAACAGAAGTTTCAGTAAGTGGGAGGGCAATTTGGGAATGGTATGTGTGATAGAGAATAGTGTGAATTGACAAATCGTGAAGTTACCGGGAATACCAGCCATTATACGAGGTGAATACATTGATGCAATGCCAGACGTTTCCACATAAAAGATTGAATCTAAGTTTGATTAAGTAAAGACTGATTATTTAATATTAGACTTGTAATATTATTAGAAGTGAAGTAGGCGGATAAAATAATTATAACTTAGAAAAGTGGTCTAAATTACGCGTTTCGGTTTTAACCTATCCTTTGGGGTTTGTTCATTATAGATTCTCGCTTAATTAAATTTATTTTAAATTGTTAGAATTTAAGTTCTATTCTTAATAAAGCTCTTTAAAAATTTAAATTTCCCTTTTGCAAACCCTACACCTCTAGCTCACACCGACAATCAAAGATACGGTCACCAAAGAGGGGTGGTATCACAAGGTGTCAGATGAACAATTCCACAAAACACCTAAGGTTTTTGTGATACTTTCTTCAGATGATTGATCGAAGTGTAGATCAGGGAAATCATTAGTGGAATGTGAAAAACACCATTTGTGGAGGGACATTCCAGCGCTTTTAAATAGCTGAGTGAGTTCAGTCTTTAGTGATTATGGTTCATTTAAACTGGAGCACCCACACTTAAGATGTCATCCAAATAAACGCTGAGGACGATGTCAGATGCTTTGAAAGTTTCGCTTTTCATCAAGCGAAAATTGTTTTAAACTTGTGGGGAAAGGTAACATGCAGGAGTAGTTCCATAAGTTGTGTTTTAATTTAAAAATTTGACAGATTCATTCAGCCCTTTTTTCCAAAGAATTTTTGAAAATTTTCCCTGATGGGGTTTTAATCTCTATTTGCTAAACATACATGCAATGTCACAGCTAAAAAAATAGGCATGCTTTCTGGCACGAAGCATTATAAAAAAAAATAATCATCTTGAATAACGCCTCCTTTACACAACACATCATTAAAGAGATATTAGTCGTTTTTGCGAGCCGTAAAAAAACCACTCTTAGGGTCGAGAGCGGTTCCCTGCTCTAAGAACACCGTGATGAGGAAGAAAAGAATCCTTTTTTGATGCTATATCATCTATGTTTGGATCTCTTCCATGTGATTTAAAACGGAGATATTCTTCGGATTAATTTTGTATAAAGATTAATTAATTTAGGATCGCGGTCTAGGCGTCTCCATAATTGATCAAGGCGTTTAGAAGCAATTGATCTTGAATCCCCTAAATTAACATTTTAATGGATATTTTCCATGAATGGTAGAGAAACAGAATATCTGCCACAAGGTTATCTAAAATGTGTTTTTTCAAAGTGTTTTTCGCAGTAAGACAGCTCATCACTAATTATAGGTTGCTCTTCAGAAATACTTTGTTTCCCAGAAAGAGCGTAAAGTTTTATCTTAAGTGTTCCAACCTTTAGAAAGAGAAAACAATGTTTAAAATAACACGGTTAGTCGATGTAGGATCCCGTGACAACATAACCAAATTTGGAGTCAATTAATCTAAAATTACTATTTGAAACTCGAATTTGTTTTGTTCCAAAGATATCGAAAAAGTGTTCACTGCCAATCACACAAGAGATTTTAGATGGCTGGTTAAATCCTTCATCAGCCAAAACAATTCCTTCGGGAATGACCAAATCTGAAATATATTCTTTTTGATGGATGCATTTTTATTATTTCTGTAGTAAGAAACATATTAACATTTAATTTAAATGTTCCATCTGAATTTGAAACAGACGCCCTTGCTAGATAATTTATTTTTGCTAAGGAGTTATTCTACCCTTAAACAGTGAAATCCGTTTTTATTTTGTCTAATCCTAAACGCTCAGCTGCATTTAAAGTGAGAAAGGAAGTTTCAGACACAGAGTCGAAGACATATCTAAGTTTCAATTTCCCTAAGGGTCCGTTAACGTAAATAACAGCTGTCGGGAGTAGCCCCTTTTCCGACACCCATGAAACACCTCTTTTGGTTGAAACCAAGGCTATTGCGAGGGAGTTGGGTTCAAAGGTCAACTCTTCCGATGAAGATTGAAGGACCTTTTCGCTTCCCAGGGAGGAAACAATTTTCTCCTTGTTGAGGCAATTTCGTTTCACACAGTAAGACGTTATGCATTGAGTTTAAATTTTTAGCTCTAAATGTAATACAGCTGTAAGAATTGGGACAGATATTTATATGATTAGGTGATATAAGCAACGTTTACAGATGTGGCTATTTCTTACAAATTCTTTTCTTTCTTGTACGGAAAGATTTTTAAATCTAATGCATTTGTACATCGGGTGAGAGGAATTGCACTCAGGAAATAAACACACTTAATTTTTTTTAATGCTTTGCAAGAAATGTTTTTGAATTGGTGGTATTTTTTTTTCATATTTAGAAAGTAAGTATTTTTATAACTTACTGGGGTAATTTTTGTGCCGTGGTCGATTTTACGAATAGATTCTAATTGGATGCATCTAGTTTCTAAAAATGAAAAGAAATTTCGCAAACTAGAAACTTCTGTTGTTTTTAGAGATTTAGTTGTGGAATAGTCTTTGCGATTCCCTATCTATATATATATATATTTTGGAGTCTAACATATGCAATAAAATAGCATCTGAGAGAATATTTGAACCCATCCTTAGGTTTCTTAAGGAGCACAAGTGACTACGCACCGTATCAATAAGAAATCGTAATTAAGCAGGATTTTCACTTTGTATTTTGGGCACCGAAAGCATTTTGGTAATGTGAATATCCACAAGTGCCCTTTTGTTTTCTTAGCGATTTATTAATGTTTTCATAAGTAACTCAAAGGAATCTTGATCACTTTGAATAAGCGAAGCATCATTTTTTAGCGCACTTTTTAAATAACATAATTTCTGAGTGTTGTTTAAAGAAGAATTGTTTCCAATTACATTCATAAATTGACTTTTAAACAGTTCGAACTGAAATTTTCCACTGAAGGTGGGCAGAGTTAAGTCCGGTAATTTGATCTTGTTTTTAATTATCTCATTATCACATTTGTAGAATTTGTCTTTTTAAATTGAGATAAGATAATTTGAATTCTTACCTCCAGTTCTTGAGTTGAGACATGCAAAGAACAACATTTAGAAGAAATTTTTAAAATTTGTGTGTGTGTGTGTGAAATAGAAAATATTAAATTTAAAATTCTCAAAGTGTAAATTTGGTAAAGATACAATTTATTTCTTAGGATATGAAATAAAACAAGGATCATACACTCGAAATAATACAAATGTCGAACTAATTAAAAACCTTTTACCCCCTAGGAATGTAAAAGATTTACAAAGATTTCTTGGTAGTATTATATAATGTCTATAATATAAATTCATTCCTCAATATGCAAAACTAAGAATTCCCTTAGATAATCTTCTTAAAAAGAATCAAATTAATTGACCTAGAATGTCAACAATCTTTTCAAAAAAGCAGCTTAATTTCAAAGCCCATTTTAGCTATATTCAATCCAAATTACCCCTGTCATCTTTATGTAAATGCATCGAAAACTGCGATCTCATGTATCCTCAAACAACAAAAACCCAATGGAAATCAACATCCGATCGCATTCTATTCGAGACGACTGAGAAATTATGAAATTAATTATACAATAACTAAATTAAAATGCTTAGCTATATAATTGATAGTTTAAAAATTCCATTCTTCTTTATGGATTCCCCATTTCACCGTTCTACTGATCATAATGCATTAGTTTGCTTAAAAATTTAAAAATCCCATGGGTAGACTTTTAGATGGTCTTTAAAAAATTTCTATATGTATGATTTTGATATAAAATATAAAAAGGTAGATAATATTGAAGCTGATATGTTAACAAAAATCCTATTGCTTATCTATATAATTAATACACCCCAGAACCTTTATTAGATATCAGTGAAATAAGTCATTTTCAAAATATAGAAAATATATCAGCTCCTAAATGTTTTAAGAGAGATGGTGTTTTTGTAGTAAAAAGACAAGGCTTAGCTAAAATAATTGTACCCAAAGCTCTAAGAGTGAAGTTAATGAAAACAACTCATGAAAAATTTGCCATCCCGGTGTGGCTACCACACACATGTTAAAATTAATATCACCACAATATTATTGGATAAAAATTATTACTGACATACGAAATTATGTGAAACACTGTGAAACTTGTCAAATAAATAAGAAGTCACATCAGAAAAAATACGGACTGATGCAATCACTTCCCCTTTGAACTTTTATCGATTAGAGCATTTTGATTTTAGTATTCCTTTTTACATAAATATTTCTACTGTGTGTAATATGCGTTTCCAAATGTTGTTATGTGTTGTTTTCTATATGTTGAAAATTGATTGCTCTTGTAAAGAGAGAAACCATGCCATTACTTCAATTTTAAAACAAGCAAATGTAAGGATAATTAAATTTAGATTAAAATTAAATTCCCTATTTAGCAATTCACTTTTTATATTACTCCTCTACCTCTTCAAGAGTATCAAACTAATGACCATTTATTTCCGAACATATGGCCTAGCCACAAAATACGTCTTAATTCCCCAGATCGTTTGCATTTAATAGCCCTATATGTCAGCATTTAACTTTCAAGAGCACCTGCGTGGACGCCAAGTGATCGGTGTTTTAAGTGTTAAACCCACTTAAGATTTTTCGGTGGAGTTTTTTTTCTCTCTGCATCTTGCGGCAGATGGTTGCCCAACTTTGACTTCAAATAAAGACCTTTTTAAAAAACTGTATATATATATATATACACTTTTATCAATTTCAGTTGTCCTGTCTTACGTTTATTTTATCAATACACATATGAGTGTTAGCATTTTTGATTCTGAAAATATGCACTATTTCTTAAAACTCAATAAAAAAAATCAATTTTTTTTAAGTGCATGATGTGAAAGTACTCTTAAAAATTTGAAAATGTGGGCATTAATAATCAACTATTGAAACAGTTTTTATGTAAACACTTATTTTGCATACTATGGAGTGACACATGGAACAGGGTTATATCGCCACTCACTTTAAGAAAACCAAGACATTCTAAGCCTTTAGGAAATGGATTTTTAAATTTTTATCTTAAAAAATAAATAAACTTAATAGTGGATTTCAAAAATGTAGAACATGTATAGGTTTAAAGCTTAATAACCGAGTAAATGCAGTTTTAAAATGTGAACAACAGTTATTTCGGTTACAACAAATCTCTTATATTTGGAGAAAAGTACATCTAAACTGCTGTTTGTAAAAAATACAACATGAAAGAATCATCAGAATTAAGTGAAATTTAATGCACAAACGACTTGTATTAGTATAAATAAATGACGAAATTTTCAAAGAAAAAAAAACAATATTAAAGTGTCCGAAATCAGTATCTGGTGTAGCCACCACGCGCTGCAATAAGGGCTGCTATACGACGTGGCATGGAGTCCAATAGATTTTGAATGTCTGCTTGTGGAAGAGAATTTCGTATTGCGTGTATGCGCAGCAAAAGTTCGTCTTTTGAAGTTGCAGGACGCGGATCTCGAGTGAGACGCCGACCAACCAAATCCCACACGTTTCTTAATAGGCGACATTTTCGGCGAATAAGCAGGCCAAGGAAGAAGCTGCATGTGTTGGGCTGAACAGAAGTCTTCAACAGTCTTTGCAAACATGTTTGAGTGCTATATCCTGCTGAAAGATAGCTCCAGGGATGCCTTGAATGAAAGGAGCAACTTCGGGCTGTAGCACTTCACGGACGTACCTGTTGCTATAGAGATTACCCTCAATTTGTAGCAAATTGGATCGTCCATGATCGAAATCGCTCCTCAGACCATTATTCCGGGTGTTAAGCCACTGTCATTCGATAACGCACACTGGAAGGCAGCTTTCAATGGTATAACATCTAACACGAATGCGGACATCATGGTCCCACAAATTGAAGCGTGATTCATCTGAAAAGACAACTTGGGGTCAATCAGCTTGTCAGGCTCAGTGCTCATGAGCCCATTACAGACGCAGCAGTCGATGGTTTGCCGTGAATGGGATTATGTATAAAGGCACTCTTGCATGCAATCCATGGTGCAGCAGACGAATTGACGAGGCCGATATTAGTACACCTGTAGCAGTAGACCAATGGGGTGCCAACTGCCTGAAGGAAGCTGTACGGTCATCCACTGCTATGCGGAGCAGGTGTCGATCGTCTCGGGCTGACGTAACCTTCCGTCGTCGACTGCCAGTGTTTCGAGTTGTTCGGTGCTCGTCGGTCCACTGATTCCAAACTCGCATCACTGTAGAACTGTTCCACAAGTACTACGAGCCCCATTGCGTGACAGGGAAAACCCTCCCTTCTCGAAGACCTCAATAACTCTCCTCCCATTCAAACTCCATAAATTGGGTGGAATTTCTCCTTATTTCAGTCGTGGGAGGTATATTTGTCTCACTTCAAACGTTCGACACTCACACAAATAATCATTGACTATTTTCAACGTCTCACAACAGCCCTCTATCTATACGCTTTCAGCATCAGTTCAGAGGGCGCTGGGCACGGCACGCGTGCGTAGTGGCTCTGAAACTGTACTATATTTTACGTAACATCCTATAAGTGATATTTGCTGGAAAGTTCACATTTCATTCTGATGATTCCTTCATGGTGTTATATTTTTTATAAACAGCAGAGTACAAATATTCCCTCCCAGAACCAGTTCTTGTTAAGATTAAAAACATAATTGCAAACATGTACATAATTTTTAAAATACATATTTAAAGACTTAGCTGCAAAAGAACTTTTACTAAAATGTTTGCATGATCGTACCCAGAATCCAAATGAAAGCTTCAATAACTATGTATGGAATCAAGTTCCAAAAAACACATTTGTGAACAAAAAAAATTGTATATTAGTGTAATGGACGCATTGATATGCTTTAATGAAGTTGCACATGCAAGAACAAAAGTATTGAGAGAACTAAAAATAAATCCAGGGATTAACACCTGTGAAGGCCTTTGAAAAATTGACAAAGTTAGAATTTGTGAAGCCGAGATGACGGTTCACAATTAGCCAACAAAGAGGCCAGGAAAATTGAAAGACGGAATAAAAATGCTTTAGAAGAGTTCATACAAGATGAATACAAATCTGGAATCTCAAATATCAAATTTTAGTGAGCTATACCATTTTATTTAGTTTTTATGTTACTCAAAATGTGTTTTTCTAGTTTTTAGGTACATCCGTAGAAAAATCTATTTATTATATTTTAGTGAAACTTGATATGATCTTTTGTATATATAGAGTAATAATGCATTTAATGCTACTAATTAATTCCTAAAAGGTTAGAATTTTTGTTTTTACTGCCAATTTTCTAAGAAAAAATTACCCTTTTTATCAAAATTTCAAAAAGTCAAGATTCAAATTTTTTTTAAAAAATTTCTCAGCAATGAAATGTAAAAAAAAACTCGAGAATTCAAATAAAGGTACGGTTTTGTAATTACAAAAGTATGTTTTGTGGTTTTATATGCTATAAAAGGAAAAATATAGGTACCTAATCAACACCATGTATACGAAAGCACCTTTTGAAGTGAACTTTTTCACAAATTCTTATATTTCCAATAATATTGCATACATTTAAAACTTTTATGTCATAGTATATTAAGAAAAGTATATAGATTGTGTGACATAAATTTTTTATTTATGGAGTTTTTGTTTTTTAAAATAATGTTCCTTCAAAAATCGAAATTTTGCTCGTTTTGCGTTATCGAAAACGTCCCGGTTCCCTTAAATATAATATTTACTGCTGAGGCAAATGGTTTCGCACATTAATTTTTCTTTTAAAAAAAAGGTAGTTTTAAATGTTAAAAATAATTGACGTATTCAGTTAAATAAGCATAACTTCCATAGAAAAAATAAAAGCAATATGTTCATATGTTATATGCTTCATTATTAATTTCCAGCCTATTTTCCATGCCGTATAACAGTGCTTCTCAAACTTTCAATAATGGCGACCTACCCTTCAATCATACTTTTTATCGCCCCCACCCCTCCTTATACAATAATAATGTATTGAATGCAAACATAATGCACTTTAGCGCTAAAGCTACAATACGCGATCTTAATTATAAACCGCCCAAATTAATAAGATAAGTATATTAAATTTTGTAAATGTTACTTTTAAGTAATATATATTTTAAGTAATAGAATAATTATTATGTTATTTTTCTTTCTCTAATTTTTAAATTGGAAGAGATTGCAAAATGTCGTAGCTGCTTTGAAGACAAAACGTAGATCTTAGCTAAATATAGAAAAATAACTCAGTGTCAATTTCTAATCGTAAGCCTTCCTTTGAAAAACTTTGTTCTGCAAAACACAAGCCCATGGAAAAGTCGCTAATAATACTTTTTATATTTGCTCTTAATTTAGTATTAATAAATTAGTTATAAAATATCTTGTGTTACGTACTCATTACACAGTCCCTATCACCGCGCCCTCTGGCAGGGGGAAATGTAATAACTCCTCGTGTATTTTTTCTGTGTGTGTTGTTCGTTCGAATAAAGAAGTTTGAAAAAATGGTAATTTCGTTATTTCGCATTTAAATTGAATCATAAGAGCTATCGACACATGTACAAACATATACAAATAGGTGGTCCATCGAGCCGGATCTCTAGTAAATTACCAGGACTTGTGTGAATTTAAAAGATATTATTTGAGAAATCTTTTTTATTTGTTTTCACTGCTTTTAATGCCTAATGGCGAAAGGCAAAACTCTCGAAAGAAAGTTCTAGGACATTGAAAAACAGATCAGTGGATTCATTACGTTTGTGGATACTTTCGATGAAGACGACAAAGAAGTATTAGAAGTATATTAATGGTTAAATTATGTCAGCTTGAAGTACTTAATATAAAATTTGAAGTGAAAGAAAAAATTTTCACGTCTCTAACAGATGCAGAGTTTAATAAACTTGATGAGAAAATTACCTCCTGCAGTTTCATATATTCAGAAACTCGAGGTAAGACTTAAATCTTTGAATTTAAAATATAATAAAAATAGCAATGAAACGGGTTCAAATGTTGTGTCTAATGTTATCAAAGCGTGCCCTAGGCTACCAGAATTATCACTTCCACAGTTTAATGGTGATATTGAAACATGGTTTTTTGTTTTTAAAGAGAAATTTAGCAAAATAATTGAAAACGGTTTAAAATGATAAAATAAAAATTGCAGTATTTCTATAAATCGTAGTTTAATGGGGATTGCAAAACTGTGTCCAGACTAGGGATGACACATACGATTCGTTGTTTCTGGCTCTAGAGCCGAGGTTTGAGAACAAAAGGTTAATTATAAACAAACACATACATGCTTTGTTGATGTTAAAATATGAAAAAATTAGGGTGGATTCACATGTTGATTTAAGAAATTTGGTTGACACTTGTATTAAACATTTGAGGGCATTAAAGTTACTAAAAATTGAGCATAATACATTCTCGGAATTGTTGTTGATGCAATTGGTTATGCAGGTTTTGGATACAGAGACAAAGCGTCTTTTCTAAATTACTTTAGAGAGTACAGACATTCCTAAGTGGGATGATTTTTGGCATTTTTGCATAAGCGTTGTTTATTTTTAGAAAACCTGCCACCAACAGGGACAAAAGGTAAACAAAATTTTTAAGACTTTCCATGTCACAAAAACTTCATGTTGCATACAGATGCAAATATTGACAAAAAATGTAAGCTTTGTTTCTTGAACCATGACCTGTATAATTGTGATAAATTTAAAAACATGCCTGTTAGAGAGAGGTATGATACTATCAAATCTTTGAATTTATATTTAAAATGCTTGAAGCTAAACCATAGGGTATCACAATGGAAATCTAAGCATATTTGTTTTTGCAAAAAGAACCGCAATCGGTTGCTACATTTTGTTAATGAAAAAATTCAAGAAAGTCAACAATTTGATTCATCCCAACAAGACACCAAGATGACGGGTTCGAACAGATTTGTTTTCAAATTCTAACATAACAAATAAGCAAAATAAAACTGATAGGAATTCTTTTAATTTTCCGTGTTCTCAAAACAACATTGTTCAAGGTCAGGTTTCGGGAGTAAACATGAATGTTTCCGCTTCCCAAAAACATAAAAATGATATTATTTTATCGACTTGCATTATTTATGTCGAAAATTCTTTTGGGGAAAAAGTTCCTTTACGCTTTCTAACAAACAGCGGGTCGCAAGTTGCGCTATTGAGGTCGAGCACGGCAGATTTCTTGGAATTTGCGTAAATTAAAAACTGATATATCAGTCTCTGGTTTGGGTGGTTCGAATGTTAATATAAAATCAAAGGTCAAAGGCGTAATTTCAAATGGTTCTCGATCATATACACGTGTTATGGATTTTCATGTTGTACCCAAAATTACAAATATGATACCTGTTAATTCCTTTGATATTTCACATATTGTGTTTCCACAAAGGATGTGCATCTAACAGGCCCCACTTTTAATATAGGTAATTCTATCGATGCCTTATTATCAGCAGATATTTTCTTTGATATTTTGAAAGATGGCAAATACAAATTAGATAATGGTAACTTGATTTTACAAAATACTGAATTTGGCTGTATAATTAGTGGTAACACCTCGAGGTTCTCAAGTGGCTCATTGCATTGTGGTTTGATCACAAGAGACTTTGAAAGTCTAAACGATACTTTAAAATCATTCTGGGAAGTAGAAGAAATTGTACCCACCAAGTTTGTTAGTGACGAACTTAAGAAATGCGATGAACATTTTTTGAAAACTATGATTAGGGACACTAACGGGCGTTTTTGCGTCGAGATGCCCATGAAAGACAGTGACATTGAACTGGGACAGTCTAAGCCTACAGCTATTCGAAGATTAAAAATGTTGGAAAGGCGATTCGTTAGAGAATCTGATACAAAATATAAACATGTCGAATATCTACAAGAATATGGGGATCTTGATCACATGCAGCGAATTAAAGATGAGGAACCAGGATTACATTATTACATTCCTCACCAGGCTGTGATTCGCCCTGAGAGCAAAACGACTAAGCTAAGAGTCGTGTTTGATGCGTCGTGCAAAAGTAGCAACGGAAACTCTTTGAATGATACAAAATTGTTTTTTTTTAATCTTTTATTTTCGATATGCTCGAGCCCCCTAGGAGGGTGCGCCCCACAGTTTAAGAAACGCTGCCTTATAATGATACTTCAAGCCTTATCAAAAGTTAGAGAAGCAATTTTAATTTCAAAATATTTTTTTCTCTTTTGTTTTACTGAACATAATATAATTTTGTAATACATTTTTTCATTTACATACCACTTCTTATAAAAATATTTCTTAAATATTAAAAATACTTCACACACATATGTAAAATAATGAACAACATAATTAAATATATATTATCTTTGAAAAATATAATAAAACTGATAATCTTCAATTTTTTAAAAAAAAAAAACATGGACACTTATCAATTTCATTTGTCATGTCTTACATTTATTTTATCAATGCACATATGAGTGTTAGCAATTTTTGATTCTGAAAAATATGCACTATTTTTTAAGGCTGTCTTCGGTTAATGTTAAAGAATAGGACCAGAATTTGGAGCATTTTTTTAGATATAAAAGAAATGAAACATTGATATGGTATTCTGGCTTCAATATCCTTTAGAGAGCAGAATTTTTTATTTTACTTCCCGTTTTTAACCGAGTTTATTCTTTTTTTTTCTGGTATAAAATGCGTTTCGCGCTTTATCTCCTGTACCGTAATGTTAAATGGGCTATGCCTTCACGTATTATAACAAAAACGAAAGTATTGATGGAATATTTTGGCATTTTTAAAAACACTATATTATTTACAGAGGTATGAGTTATAATATTGCAAATTTCCATAGAAATTGAGGCATTTTTTCTGTCTGAAAATGTGCTTCGCGCTTAGTTCAAGCTCTCGTACTTATACCGAAGACAGCCTTAAAACCGCAATTGCCCGTACAACGCAAAGAAATTTCGAAAAAAAATATTTTACTGAATAAGAAAGCCCGTACAACTCCGTGCCATTCAGCTAGTTACTTATATATATATTAATATCTTTGTCTCTAAATTTTAATTATGATTTACTGTAACCAGAGTAGGCCTTCCCTATAAAAGAACCCGAGTGCAAGGAACGATTTAAGGCCATAAATTTTTTGTAAAGTAAAAAAATGTACAAACACAAACATGTATTACTAATGAATGTTAATTTCATACTAAATTTTGCTTTTGCTAATACTTTAATTACTTCAGAAAAATTACAATTTTTTGCGATTTCCTTTTTGATGTATAATATCGCAAGTGCATTTAAGCATTTTGCACCCTTGATCGAAGGTAATTCTTTATAAATTTTAATTTGCTGAAAGAGCGCTATATAGTAACTGACAACGTAAATATTTTAACACAGTTACATTTGGAAATAACTGATTTTAATTATTTATTAGAATCAGTAGTGCACACAGAAATTTTTTTCAAGGGGGGGATCCGGGGTCGAAAGTTCACCATTCTTGTATCATGCTGCTTTCGATTTTGTTGATTTTCGGGAACAAAAAAACAGTAAAAAACCAATTATTGAATAAATAATTAGCATTAATTAATAAAATTAATCATTAATAACAAATACTTAATTAAATTTTACGTACTAGATACTTAGAATTATAATCAATCGGAAAAAAAATCGAGGGCTTCGGGGTGGGGTCCGGACCCCAGAACGCCCCCCTTGTGTGCGCCACTGATTAGAATGCATTGTAAAATATTTTGTGAATTCCCTTTATTCAAATCCCATTGCAAACCAATTTCTTGGATTAGCTTTTCATTTACATCTTTGTTATAAAACGTTACAAAGTTTTTGGAACATTTTTCTAATGCTTTTATATTAGCGATTAATTGGAAGTCAAAAATAATATTTGGAATACTTTTATAAATCTATCTTCAATTTTTACAATAACAGTATCAATTGCAGTATCAAGAAAACAACATTTAAATTCCTTTACCGGGAGCTTAGCCTCTCTTTAGCTTCATCTGCTATTTTGGAAAATAATCTTTTTCTTTTTCGAATTCATTTTCCAGGAAAATGTTCCGGAATATTCAAATTATGAATTAGCACATTAACTTCATCTATAAATATGTTGAATTCTTTATTTTTATTGACTGAATTAAAAACCAAGTCAAGAACAATTGTTTCCGCTTGAAATAGATTATTGATAATATTGATTTTGCACATAGTATTTAATATAAAATAAAAATTAATTTAATATAAACCATACTATTTAATATAAAATCATTGGCATTTCCTGTATTGAATCCAATAGATTTTCAGCTTCGAATATACTACTGTATTATTGTTATTTACATTCAACAATACTTAATGTTTATGTGTGGATCATGGGGAGTTCCCCGAATCAAATAAATAAAACTAAACACTCATATCATCAAGAGTTAGTTTGCAGATTGTCTCTTGCAGAGATGCGACCTTGACTGTAACCTGAGTACTGGAGAAAAACGTGGTTGTTGACCACTTCATCTGTAGCTGCAGACAGTTGCTCTGTTGGCTTCTGATCCCGGGAAAAATAAAACTAAAGATGCTAGAACTGGTCATTGTGTGATATTTTCTTTTATTCACGCTGCCTAGCCACATATTCAGGCTACATAATATTTCGTATCCGAAGCCACAAAAAACTGTGAACTGACAGTTGAGAATAGAAGAAAAGAAGGATCCTAATCTAAATATCTTAGTTGGCACAGTAAAATATGGCGGTAGAGGTGTCCTAATGTGGGAGTGTGCATACCGGCATCAGGACTGCAGGTAATTTGATAAACTGCGATTCGCTACCAGACCGACAAACTCGCGGGTTGTGTAAGGGGTACAACAACGACTCGGAATCACATGGAATATATTTTTATTATAATATTAATACATGTTTATATATATATATATAATAATAATAATAATTCCCCCTCTCTAGCATCCTTTTAATTAACTCTATTTTAATAATATTCAAATAATCTTTTAATTATTTGGTTCGAAACTAACACCTTGATCTTAATCGTAATCGACTAATATTATTACATCATAAATCCCTTTCCCGCCCATTGTAACCAATCGGAGCTCTTATTACAAAAGGTCACGCAGTCTTCACCGTCGGGTATAAAAACCAATGTCTCTGGAAATCTCTTTCTCTTCTCTCGTTTCTCTGTAGTCATGTAGCCGGCTGCTTTGTGTTGTGTGTTGTATTTTCTTTGTCTGTGTTGTGTCGTCCATGCTCAATGTAATTATTATGCTTAGGTGTTTCACAAAATATTCAGTAAATTGGATATACTAATTTACAAGACTGCCTCATAATCCCATTATACAAAATACATCAACATACAGGAATCACTCACCACTGGCAACGCCCTACCTTTGGTTCACTACAATAATAACATCCACTCGCCACGTCTTACAGTTATTTTTACCACTCAACAGAATTATTACAGAAGTATTTCTCTCTCTCATATATATATACACTGCTGGCCAACGTAAATGCAACACCCTGAAGGAAGCATGCAAATAACATGAAATTTACAACATGCATTAGCAGAGGTGAGATATGCAAATGAATAGACACACATCACGCGCGCCTATGGCGCGACCTCAAAGCGCTATTTAAGGCTTCGACATTTCGACGATTTCAAGTTCGGCAATTGTGTTTTTCTTGTGGTTTTTTCAAAAAACAATCAGTTATGTCTCGTAGAAAACAGCGATCAGCTTCTGATCAAGTATCCGAGTTCGACAGAGGAAGGATAGTGGCCTACCGAGATTGTGGATTATCTTTCAGGGAAATTGATATCCGTGTTGGACGGAACCAAACAACTGTAATGCGGATATGTGACTGTTGGATGCAGGAGGGTACGACGGACCGACGTGGTCGATCGCATCCACCTCAGTGCACCACTTCACGTGAGGACAGGCAAATTGCGCGCATGGCAGTGACGGATCGCTCAGTCACATCACGAATCATAGCACAGCACAATGAGTCTGTAACGCATCATTCAGTGTCTGCGCGTACCATTCGACGCCGTTTACAGCAGAGTGGTCTGTCCGCAAGACGTCCATTGCTTGGTCTACCCTTGACGCAGAACCACAGACGTCTCCACCGCCACTGGTGCGATGAAAGAAGGATGTGGGTGGCAGAATGGAATGAAGTTGTCTTTACTGACGAGTCACGCATCTGTCTGCAACACCACGATGGTCAGATTCGAGTCTGGAGACACCGTGGAGAGAGGATGCTGAACAGCTGAGTTATGCACCGCCACACTGGTTCTGCACTGAGTATTATGGTATGGGGCGGTATTGGATATCACTCTCGCACTCCTCTAGTACGCATTGCCAGTACTTTAAACAGCCAGAGCTACCTCTCCGAGATGTTGGAGCCAATTGTCCTTCTTACCTTCAGGGCTTGACCACAGCCATATTTCAACAGGATAATGCGCGACCACACGTGGCCCGCATTGTCCAAAGATTCTTCGTCAGTCACCAGATTGAATTGCTTCCCTGGCCGGCTCGCTCTTCGGATCTTTCGCCGATAGAAAATATGTGGTCCATGGTTGCTCAACGATTGACCCAGATTACACCGCAGCTGCCACACCAGATCAACTTTGGCAACGAGTAGAAGCTGCTTGGTCTGCTGTACCCCAAGAACACATCCAAAGTCTCTGAATCAATGCGAGGCGTGGGGCAGCGGTTATCTCCAACAATGGCGGCTACTTTGGCTACTGATTCTGGCAGGAACTACACTTCACAGAAGTCTATAAATTTAATCATTTGATAATTTGTCAACATGTTATCTACAAAATAAATTTTGTTGTGCTATCTCTTGTCTTTCTTGGTGTTGCATTTATGGTGGCAAGCAGTGTACATAGCATGATCTTCAACACAGAATTCAGAGATAATAGAAAAATATAAAAACAAAAATATACTGTTAAATTGTAAAATATGTGTTGGGTACCCATAAATAACCTTCAAAACATAATAAGATTCAAAATGTAGAAAAAATCAAAAAGTATTCAAAAATGTTCCCATCTTCTTGAGTAGCTGATGTAATAATGTTCCACCACTAAACTTTGTATCATAAAAATACACAATATCAAAAGTAATAGCAAGGAACACTTGAAATGGAATGAAAATAAAATAAGATTCAAAATATAATTGTAGCCTAAAATATCAAAATATCATCAATGATAAACATCATGGAACATCTAAATTTGTTTAAAATAAAAAATTGACTTC
>BMAV01011619.1:0-20655 GCA_019973955.1 Trichonephila inaurata madagascariensis | reverse complement strand
CAAAAATATTTGAAAAAACATTAATACGTAATTATATGAATTTATAATTTTTCCGATGTTTTCATTAGTATGATAATGATTAACTATTTTTTAATAAGAAGCAATTACTTTATTCGTTTTATTTTTAAGACATTTTTCTAAAGCATTCGTGCATTTCTATTCGTTTTCTAAAGCACTTATTGGCAATTTAGAATAGTTGGCTTGTAAGATTTAAAATTTAGTTACTTCCTTTCTTTATCATTTAGAGAAATATTATGGCATAAATTTTAATTTACATCGTCTTTTCTTTATTAACGTTTAAAAACCAGATCATACAAAACTTTTAGAACCCTTATTTTGACACAAGCAATGACCATCTGTTCCATACTTGTTGCCTCAGAATCCATTCGTATCATACTTCTTTCCAAACACACAGCGAAGTGTCACCTGGTGTTTACATTGCACTACTGCACATTTTTAAAAAAGCATTCGAGAAAATAATTCTATTATGTAATTAAAATAAGAAAAAAAGAAGCCTTGCATTGGGGAATGCGAAGGTGTGCACTACTCACCTGTGAACTACTCAACATGGAAGGGACAACATCCCCTTCGCCGAAGATATGAAGGCGAAGGTGGGGAGAGCATCTATTTTATTCCCCGCAATTCGTCCTCACGCCATTGTCAAATCGGATGTGACGTCATCGGGGGACTTCATCCCCTGTTTCGAGGGAGGGAGAAACTTCATGGGATACAGGATAACAAGACGCGGACAGGACAACGGAAACATAAAACCTCACTACCAAGACTGTCCTTATGGATACACTGTCCTTTTAAAAGGCTTCATACGTGGCTTTCTGGGAAAGACTCCGGTGGGTTCCCGGGGAACTTAGGGATGGCAGGGAAGTGGGGATTGAGCGAGGGGGAGGGCAAGTGCTGTTGCGCACGTGGTCTGCCTCCGACGTCATCAAGCGGGAAGGCGGATCTGGAATCCCGTTGCTATGGGCAACGGAGCTCCTTTTTCCTGGCGTGGGACTAAGATGGCTCTCTCTAACTTGGTTGGCCCCCTGGAGTGGGTGCAGAAGTACCGGAGAATTCCGGGTCGGTAAATCTGGGAAAACAGGGTTCAATGGCATACAAACTGGCACCACAGAAATACTAAATCTTGAGGCTCAATAAAAGCTGGCTTTTTTTATAATGAAATGTAGTGACAGGTTGATCCTCATGGTGGATTTTTAACATATGTTTTTCAGAGTAATGTAGAAATGCTCGCGGGTGATATAAAGACTCTTTTTTGGGGGTGTTGTTGTTGTTGGAATAGATGCTACGCATTTATTTGACTTTCAGAAAAGCTTTCAAAAGCTTATTTTGATATTATGTCTGGACATATGAAAACAATTTTTTTTGCGTCTGGGCAGAAAAAGCTACATAAAAGTTTAATGCTATCCGAAGTTAAAAGTTTTAGTTGGGGGAATTAAATATTTAAGGTATCCGACTACGTTCGGAACCATGATTTTAAAAAAGCGCAGAAATGCATAATTTTCATGATATTTAGTATCACTTAGATTAGAATACATGTACAAAATTGTTTTCAGGACACATTTTGACAAAAAAGAAATATATTTAAATACAATATTTCGGCTAAAATTAAGCTTAGAATATGACGCCCAAATGTTTAAGCCTTTGTGAAAAATGCTCCTATTATTATAATATTTCATACATATGTAAGCTCAGACTCTGCTACAGAGGCTCCAACTATGAAGGTTTGAAAAATTCACATTATTTTCAGAGTTACAACCCATTGAAAATAAGTTATGTATTTCAAAATTCTAGTTGAGCCTCTGTGTAGGAATGCCAGCCACTGGAGCAGGCAAAATATTATAATGGAGCATTTTCACCGGAAAATCTGCAGAAAATGGGAAATATGTTCATTTTTTTTCGATGTATTGCTTAAATAATTTTTTATTGTAATACTATTTAAAACAATTTTATATACGACTACTAGCCAAGTGACACTAAATGTTACATAAATATTATCCATTTATACACTTCTACAAAATCGCGGTTCTGAACGTAGTCCGAATATAATACTGGGGCATATTTCAGATTTTTTTAAATGATCGTCTAAATCAGGGTTGGCAACCTTACAGCTTTGGTGTGCCAAACCAATCTACCATATACAAGTCAGGAAATATTTGAAAGAATTTGATTCTCTCGGTAATTCATGCAGAGTTACGGAATAGTGATCAAAAATACAGATTTACTGTGTTTCATATATTACTTTTATTTCACGTAAAAAAATATTTATTTACATAAAAATTAAACAACATAAAATATAACTAATATTCCTTTAATATAGTTAAATAAAAAATAATTACTTTAAATGCTAACCTTCTCCCTTCACCACTCTACTTCGTAACGCAGTGTTAGAGGTATAATTAGTAATTTCAAATTTAGAATGATTCTGAAAACTCAGCTGTTTAACAACATCTTTGCTGACTCAAAATATTTTGTGTATGAGAAAAGATTTGTTCACATAGATATGTGGAGCCAGTGGAGTATAAGAGGGGAGTTTTTGGGATTCAACTTCTCCCCACCATAGACCAACAAATTTTTAATTTTTACCATAGAGATTTCCCCTCACCACTTTCGTCTCCATATTTTTTTTAGAACATATCATCCCCTTAAGGGAGGTCTATGTACACTACTGTGTATATAAGGTTGATTTAGAATCAACGTGAATGGTTTTAGTATGCGAATAAAAGTACTAATTAAAACATAAATATTTATTCTTAACGCGGCATTATAATACAGTTCAATTACCACCATTTCTGTTCTTCCTTGATGCCAACTTTCGTTTTCTCAAATAAACATAAGCAAAACGATTACAATTATTTCATCGATATAAAGTGAACCTTACATGTAGAACTGCTAAGTATATGTAATTTTCTCTATAATCAATTAAATCTCTCCAGCAATGACATCCAAAAATTTAAAATAGCTATCAGTTTATCGTTAGTATTATCTTTCAGTTTGTTCATAATTCTGTAAATTTTGCTTTCCAAAATTCCGAACTTGTTAGTTCAGTATGCTCAACTTTAAAATTTTCAATTTTCACAAAAATCGACACAGTGCAGGGTGCCACTGAGAATTGCACGCAATGTCATATGGTTGCCGACGCTTGGTCATAACAAACCCATTATCTTTATTAGTGACATTTCATGCATAGAGAATAATGATTTTAGTATAATGAGAAGGGGTACCGTATCAATTAACAGGTATGCAAAAGATATGGGAGTTTTATGTAAACAAAAACCGCTTTTTATGTTGATTAACTGCAAATTAATATTTTAAGTAAAAAAATCTAATATATGATTAATCTTTAAAAGCGAAAAAATTTTTACCTAGAATTGGCTTTCAAAATTCTACTAACTTTTTAGTACATTAATGTAATCAGTAAGATAAAAATACATTTTACAAAAAATTAAATATGTTTTTCGCGTAACCCATTCAATTAATCTCGGAACACATGCAAAGAACTTAATTTTTAAAATAGAACTTACACCAAGGGAGATTGATAATAACTTAGTTGCATAAACTAGATCTGACTAAACTATGCATCACATGAAATATATATATGATATAAAAGTACATTCAAATTTATAGCAGAATCTTTGACAGATGGGTGACAAAAGATCTGGTGACAAAAAAAAACCCAACAAAAGTCAGTGACCTAAAATACTGCAACAATATTAGGAGAAGCATGATCACACGGAAACCATAAAATAAATATTCGCTGACTAATGGAAAAAAGACACCGGATAACAAAATATGAAGCAGGGATCGTGTAGAACAGGATGCTGATGTTACGGAAAAGGGAAAATGAGAGGGAAAACTCTGGTTATTAAATAAAGATGCATGATGCGCCAAACAGCGATGACCAACACTGAGAGATAACTTAGCAAACCGATCATGTTGATGAGGAGAGATCACAAAGATTTCCGCTTTCTTTTAGCCACATTTATGTGTGATCCAATATATTTGTATATAATTCTTGTTATATATATATTATACAATATTATATTATAAAAGATTACTTGTAAAATGCCAATTGTGTTCTAGTGATATAAGTTTCAAGTTTTTATAAAGTACACTAAGTGGATTGTATAGAATTTCAAAAAGAATAGCTAGATAATTTAACAAAAAAATATTCATTACAATGTATATATTTTAATATAGAAGTCAACCCTTGCTTTTAGCGAGACATTATTTTTGAACATACTATTATGCTTATTTATCGAATAAATGAGAATTATGTTTTTCCCTGGAATTTATTACCAAGGATTTTTTTAAAAACTTTTTCGTAACATTTAAAATTACAAATCAAATACTCGTATATACTCCAGAAAATTCTCATTTACAGCGTAAATTTGTGCAGAATTTATTACTTTTTCTGGAATTAATAATTATTTGCTTATGAATTAATTGCTATAATTTAACTCTTATAGAGAGCCGGCTGGGTGGCGTGGTTGGTTTGTCGCTGGCCCTCTGCACTCAGGGTTGCGAGTTCGACCCCGGCACAAGTCGGTAGATTTTTATGATGCAGAAAATCGACAGCGGTCATATCGTATGATTATACGGCAAGCAAAATATCCCTAGAGTGTCTGTTTGGCTTGGGTGCTCTCGGAAGAATAAAAATCCTAAAACAGGTTCGCATCGTCAAGTGCTCAGTTCCTCCCTCTGGGAAGAAAACTGGGCGTCAAAATTGCTTGCGGTAATTGGTATCGCCTATATGGTGACGCTCTAAAAAAGGATACCAGCTCCTGGGGAATGTAATAGGTCTGCAAAGGTTAAAATACCAATCCACAGCACCATTAGGAAAAAACACCTCTCACAGAGAAAATAGAAAAAAAATTGCACAATAAATGACTGAATCAAAAGCATTGAGATTAATTGAAATCAATAAAATAATAGAATACAAACTAATGGCCCTTTCTGTGATGACATATTTAGAGAAAGGCTTCTTATTGAGAGAAGCCTTTGATTATTTCAAATGAGCGGACGGACCAATTAATGCAAGATCTACTACAAATAGAAGACCTTCAGGATTCATCAATATGAACTTTCTCAGAAGGGAAATCGATGTTAACGCTCTAAATGACATTCATTTGTCATAGGATATGCAGATTAGACAGTTAAGTATTCTTACGCCATTTTACAAAGAATTAATAATATACAGAGAAAAAATTTAAGGCACAATCTTTTTATCAATATTTTAAAATGATATATTTATTGGTTAAAGAAAAAAATGTTTAACAATTTTCTAACAAATTACAATCATTTTAATCAAAGAACGAAAGAAAATATGTATGAATAAATACATTAATTTCTTTTAAAAAATTTTATTAAAGTATTTTAAACTATACCAGTTTTATAAAAACTGTTTTAAGCTGCGATTGGCAAAATTTAAATTGAAAGCTTTCAATGTTGGATAATATATAAACTTAAATAAAAGTATGGTCTTTGAGAGATTTTTTTTTTGAATTTTACTGTTAACATAAAATTTTATTTTAAATAATAAATTAAGACTTAACTAAAAATTTTTAAAAACTTGATAATTGTTTCCATACGTTTCGAAGGACTGGAAGAGGAGCTTCTTTTAAAAAAAATTAGCGAAAGATTAGTGAATTTGTTTACATTCCCATGATTATAAATTTTTAAGGAAAGCTTCAGGGTCCTTAATTTTATTTAAGATATTTTTGAAAATGCTCCAAATGCACCATAATTCTTATTCAAGCTTTGAACAGGAGTCCTTATGTACATATAAAAATAATAATCGTGACATCTCTAATATAAACTTTGGATTGTGCTAAATTTTCAACATTTCAATCCAAAGCATTTAGGTTCCTATTCATTAAGCATTTCAATTCCTTTTGTTTCTTTTTTTGAGAAAGTTTTTTAGAAAACAGCCATTTACAAAGCATTTAATCAAGCTCTTTACGATTATTACAAAATAATCGTTTACATATATTTTTATACTAAAATAACGGTACTTTTCCATATCACCGGCGCAGATGATAAAGTCGTCAAAAATGTGCAAATGTCTCAAAAAGGAATGTTCCCGTTGGTAACCTTTTACCATCACATTTTTTAAAAAAGCCGTGGTCTTTTTTATCAACAATGTCTTTTTCATAAAACATAAAAAAAATTAATGAAAAACCTATGAGAACCAATATTTATTAATATTTTTTTATGTGTATATTGTGTGCTGTCGCTAATAACGTCAACCTGACGAGATTTGCATGGGCGAAACGGAAATGTGTTAAATTACTTATCTTAATATTTTAATGCGCTTTTTGTAGTCATGCTTTCTAGCTTGTGTTTCCCTTGATCTTACAATTTTAAAATTAGGTTTTCAGAATTTTATTTTTTATCTGTGCGCTAGTAATAATTTTGATATTTTAAAAAAATGTAAAATATTTCACTTGTGATAAAATTAATAGAACATAAAGTAATTTTCATTTAATCTAATTTCAAATCTGGGGCATTTATGTCAAATTTCACGATTTGTCATTTTAACGAACACTTCCTAATTTTCTCTGATATCATGCGCTTTCGCTGAAAACTTTCTATGCTTACAAAAAAAATAAATTGATGAGATTACATTCAGATTTCTCTTAATGAAATTTAAGGAAACGGGAAAATTTCCCTAAAATTAATTAGTAAATTTTAAAGAAGCATTGTACTAAAAATATTATTATAACTTCCTTTCTTGACATGTTAAGCAAATAGATGTGTTTGTGATGCAAAATAAATACTGCAGAACTAGTTTCTTTTGAAAATTATGAAGTAGTTAGCCTCATGTATAAAATTTTCCTGTAACTCGCAAGGAATTCACAATAGGATGGTGTATTTCTTGAAGTTTCTACCTCAGTTAAAGTTTCAAAATAAATAAGTAAATATCTGTAAGTTCTTTTAAAGCTAAACTTTTAAAGATCAATTCCTATTAGAAACTTATTTTACATTTTTCTGGGCTGCAAGGATACCTTTTCATAATTTTTCCTTGTCTTTAAGAAACCGTATATTTAAGTTCGAGTCATTGTCTTTGATGCATTAAATTAAAATATACATCAGAAATTGTACGTTTATATTTATCGATTAATACAAATAGATATTCGAAAGCTACAAAAATTAGCAATTAACAAAACCTTTTTTAAATAGTTGAGAGGTATTTCTGTATTTTGTGTTCTTCAAAATCAAGCGTTTTGAGCACATTTGAGTGAATGTGTGTGTCCGTATGTTTGAAAGAGAGACGCAGATAGTCAATCCAAACAAAAATATGTCATACTAATTAGAATTTTTTATTAATTGTTAGGGATGAAATACCGATAATAAAAAGCTCATTAGAGGTAGAATGACATCTAGTTTTTCTTTGAAAAATACTGGCTTTTTGAAAACGTAGTTTTTGATCCTTAATCTAAAATAGGAGTTGTTAGAGAATAGAGATTATTAGCGTACAGGTAATTAAGAATTAAATTTTTATGCAAGTATAGTTTTGTTTATTGCTTTACGTATATGTTAGTTTAATTTCCTATTACTAATCTCAAAAATCACATAGAATGAAATTTCTCAATACTTAAAAAAGAATCTAATCTGTTAAATTTTATCAAAATTATGGACTTTTTGGAAAATATGTTGAATCATATAAATGTTCAAAGATCTAATATTATCATTGATATGAATCTAAAAATTATATTAAAATAAATATTATTTATATTATTATGTGGAAACAAAATATGATTGATCTTTCTTTAACATTTCTTTTATTATTAATGTGTTCATATTCTTTATGATTTAAAATTTATTTATAAAATGTTTATTTAATTTTAATAACACTGGCTTCGTTTAAATTAAGTTCTTCAATCAAAACTCGATGAAAAATAATCATTATACAAACGAAACTCTTTTTTTTGTTTCAATTACCATACCCAAATAGAAAAGAAGAAATTAGAAAATTATTACACCCAAAATGTTACTATATATGTTAAACGCGTCTATAATACTTAAAAATGTTAAACTGTTCATTTTGGGCTCCTTAATTTTTGAATATATAATTGTCGATACATACAAACGTAGATACATATTCAGTTATACTTATTTGTTTAAATAGATTCAAAATACAGAATTATACTAACTACTACTATCGTTGTAAATATAATTTCAATTATACTAACAATGTTAGTTTTTACTATATTTAGAAATTATATTGCTATTAGCATGAGTATAATTTAAATTAATTGATTCAACACTTTTAATAGTAATTAATTACAAAAACTGCTTGCAACGTCCGAAATAAGCTGTGCTGAAACCACGAAAAACTCCTCTCTCAGAAATTCAGATTTCTCAATGCATCCATCATTGCATGCCCCCTTTTTTTGTAATGATTTCTTAAATAATTGCCTTGATGATAATTTAATAAATGTTATTAGAAGGAAAAACGTTTTTTTAAAAAAATTCTCAATGGTGTTAAATATTCATAAGATTTAAGGCAGCCCTCGAAAGGTAATGATGCGAAAATAAAACGAATGAATTACAAAGTTGGTAATGGGAGTTGGTTGAATACAGAATTCATTATTTGAACTAAGCGACTTACTAACAAATTGCCAGAATTCAATATACTAAAAATATATTTAGTTTAAAAAATCAAAATCTCCCATTTTACTACTTTATCTCAAAAATTCCATTCTTCATAACAGCTTAAGCAAATTTCCCGTTAAATATTTTAACTGCTATTTGATAAAGTTACGATACATTTTTTCCTGCACACTGACACTTGCTTTTGGCAAATAAAATAAGAAGAAAAAAAAAAGAAAAAAAAACTCGGGAAATTTCTTGGCACTTAGAATTAGACAATCTAACTTTAGTCTTGATATCAAAACAAATATTTACATAAGGAAATGGTTACGGACTTCTTATTGAAAAATGTAAAGAAATAAATAACTTGAAAAAAATTTAAAAAAGAAAATATCTGATTCTTTTTAATGGGTATGAAACTATACATTTAAAGTGTAGTTATATGTCTATTATCACAATACAAAACTATAAGGAAAAATTTTGATGGCGGTAAGCCTTTATTATTCTATTCTTCATAAAATTAAAAATCTTGGCTTTCAAACTTTTCTTTAAATATTTTCTGTTCATCTTTATACATAATTTAAATATATTTAATTTGATTACAACTGTCTAGTTTATTTTTATACATAAAAAATAAACTAGACAGCTAACAGTAGTTTAAAAAGCAAGTAAACCCATCAAATCCGACAAAAAATTACCAAATGTGTAACCAGAATTCAGGATTTTCTAATCGATTAAATAAAACACTCAACTTTATTTTTTGATTTTATTTTTTATGCTTAAAGAAATTTTTAAATATGTTGTGATGTATCATACATGAAAAATAAGTACATCATTGAGAGCTTTTTATTCCACTTAAAAATATTATTTAATGATAGCTAATTATAATTGTTTGATGTAGTTATTAATTTTTGAAACTTGTTTGATACCAGCTTTCTTCGTGATTTGTTAATAATAAATAAATTTGAAATTTTTGGTAGAGATTTTTCTTCGTCGTCTTACGAAAAAGCTCCTTATCCTTTTATATTTGTTAAAAATCCTTTATATCCTTTTATATTTGTCGGAAAATGTAAATTACGTGCCTTTATGTCCTTTATATTAAGTTTCTTTCCCCCTCAAATGGGCTGAATTTTGGCAGCTAAACGTTTGCAGAGTCATCTCACTGGTCGCACCATCTAGTGGTGGCTCCCTTTATCAAATTTTTGTCTCTTGAATTTATTCAATTCAAGCTCTTGTCGAATGCTGAATATTGCCGTGAGTACTAAAGTCAAACTCATATTCAAGGGATCTTTTACATATCTCGTAATAATACAGCATCCGTGCCGACAATTTTCTCATCCTTAAAATCTATCACTTCCAGCAGGGATCGTACCCGTAACCTTAGTGCTAATCAATAGTCCACTCTTCATGTCAAGCCAAGACTACTAATCTCTAGTCAAAATAATACTAACTCAGTTTCGCGAGCGTCTCTCTATTTATAGGCTTCGTGGATCTTGCGAGAAAAATCCACTTGTGTCATCATAGATCGTGAAACTAGTGATTTCTCCAGAAATTTCTAGAAGAATCCATAGGGACTCGAACTCGCCAATTGATTGATTATTAACGTCGCATTGTTTAGCTGACGAGGGCTTTGGGACGGCCCCGAATTTTGAACCACTGGTCAGCGTGACGAAAACTGGCTGGCACCTCTCAAACCCTCACACCACACACCAACGGGGGGAAAAACGAAGGTGGTCTAAAGTGCCCACAGCGGGACTTTAGTGGCAACTGTTCCCGAAACTCATGACATGCCTGCATGATCCGATACCTTGACCGTTGGGTTACCGTAGCCCGCGAACTCGCCAAAAATGGTCACCAAGTAGCCAAAAAGGATGCCAAGATTTCACCGTTTCCATTGAATCGCCAAATGAAGGCAAGCATTTCCGAATATTACAACTTTTAACATAAAAAAACCACATAGAAGTAATATAAACGTATTACAAACCCAAATATAAAATTATTTACACTGTTCACAATTCCGTACACTGACAAGGGACTATGCAACCCGAAACGTCCAAAAGGACTTCTCAAAACACGGACCCTGATTCCCTTGCTATCATATCATTATGAATACAAAATATGGGAACTAAATCATCCTTTTTAAAATTTATAAACGAGTAAAAAGGTTTTGTTTCTCTTTATCAACGATAGATACATATATTCTATCGATATGAGTAACGACATACGAATTTATATGTCAGAGAAGAAAGAAAAATTCTTCGTCTCCAAAATGTGTAAGATTTCCTCTTACGAATTTTTAGAGGCAAAGTGATTGAATTTAAGAGACAGATATTACCTTATTTTATTTCGGATGAAATAATGAAACATGACAGTCCATTTCTACTTTTATTCTTCCCTAAGTAGAAAAATATTTTATGATACTGTCAAAATTCTCTTTCGAAATTTAAAATTTCAAAAGAAGTGTCACCGATGACATTAATTTGAAATGAAATACTTTTCCTCTTGTCAAATTGCAGCTTCTCAAAAGAATCGTAAACCGCTCTCCTGGAACAAGTTTTCGACGACTCTTCTGAAATTCTTGATATTGCGATCTATTTTTTGAAGAAGAAAAATATTATAAGAAGAAACTTGCCAAAATCTCATAAACTCATTGACTATCTCATTTCGAAGCGTTTCAAATTGTATCAGGCCTGAAGCGAAAGAATACTTTTTCTCGAGATATATTACTTTGCTGACAAAATAGTCCCCAACATTTTGTAGGTAATGGAAGAAAAACATTTTTCAAGGCGAATCTTTTCTGATCTCTTCCCATATCCCGAAGCGAATCATAAGTAAAGAAAAAAAAGAGTAAGGGGTGTTAATGCCTGGATTTAGAAAATCGTTTTAAGGATCGAAGTGGTTTTATATCTTGTTAAATAAAAAGGTAGCTTAAAGATGTTCTCTTGAATTTCATTTAATAAAATATATTAAGAAATATTAGCATGGATCATTCCATCGAAAGGGGTATTTTAAATTTATGTAAGTTAACGAACAATAAGCGTAAGTGTGTACTTTGGCTCATTATTTAAAACAAGATTTTTTTTAAAAATTGATATCAGTTTATAACTACTTAAAAGCTATTAGAGCTTGAATGAATGATGACAACGTGTTTATTTCCATTCTATTTCACATGCGGATTTTGTGGATGAGTTTTATTTAAGGTTATTTTAATCGAATGCAGTGCTTCTCAAACTGTCAGTGTTTGCGACCCAATTTTCAATCATAATTTTCATCGTCCCCTTTTAAAAATGTATAAGGCAAGTGATGTACTATGATTTTGTGTGTGTGTTTAAACTCAATACTCTTTTTAATTAAAACCTTACAAGCTTAAGAAAAGTATTAAATTTTGTATATGACAAGCCCATGGAAGTCACTAATAACTCATAAGCTTGTTCTCATCTTACTTAGTATCGATAAATTATTTATCAAATAAATACCTTGTGCAGTACTGGTACATTTATAAGTATATTGTATCAGTGTAAATGTGTCAGAAGGTAATTTATTTTGTTTCTTTTCAGTAAGTTAATAATTTTTTTAAATAATCTTTTATTTTCGACTTTTCGATATGTTTGCCTTCCCCCAAGTAGAGTAATCACGCCCCCTAGGGGGACGCACCCCACAGTTTGAGAATTGTTGGTCTACTATCATGGAACATAATCTAAACTTGGAGCACATTTTAGTAACAAAAAATGTTCTAATATTAAAATAAGATTGTGTGGTTACAATACGAATTATCAGTTGTCATACTGAGACTTTAAATATTTGAAATATTTCATAAATACGTTCATTTCTTAATTTTAATGTTTAAAAAAAATTAAGTATAAATTAGGAATTATACAACAGAGGAGACGAAACATACAGCATATTTTTTTACAAATGAAACTATTGATTCAAACGGAAATTACTGTAGTAAAATACGTTCTTCGGTACTTATGTATTATACCATCAACCAATTTTGCCAAACGAAAAGACATCATTAGTTCAAAAAATGTCGCCAAATACTGTGATTGTTATTATTACTGTGTTCAAACGTGTGCGAGAATGGTTTTCACTATTGGTTATACGCCGGCTGGGTGGCGTGGTTGGTTTGTCGCTGGCCTTCTGAAACCCCAAGGTTGCGGGTTCAACCCTGGCCCAAGTCGGAGGATTTTCATGATGTAGAATATCGTATAATTATACGGATAAAAAACCTGAGTTTCTGTTTATTGGGCTGGTAATTAAAACCTAACAGGTTCAACATCAAGAAACTCAGTTTTTCACTTAGGGAAAACTGAGCTTCAAAATTACTTGCTTTAATTGCATCATCTATATAGTGCCCTCCTGGGGAATGTACTAGGTCTGCAAAGGTTAAAATACCAATGGCAGCCCTATTAGAGAAAAAAAACATTGGTTATATATCGCAACATTTAGTAACGTCTTTTATTTGGACTAAATAGGACGGCAGTATAATACACAAATACCGTTTTTACAACAAAACAACAAGGTCCCAAGAATATAATTTTTATGAAACATTTTTCAAACTCAAAGGAGTCAACTATGTTTCCCCTTATTTAATTTCAAGATAAGAAATCCTTAGCATTCAACAGTTTTCATATTTACTGGAATTCGAATTCGAATATACGACTCAGATTAAATACCCCTGGCCATGAAACTTGATCTTAACCACAATGCTACAGAGATCTAAGATAAAGAACGTTGTATCGACTAATCTGAAAATGTCATTAATAAAGAAATTTTTTATGATAGTATTATGTTGCATAAAAAGTGTGAAAATTTATTTTTCGTATAAATATAACACTATTTCATAAATGTTTTTTTTATCTATTCTGGCTCCTTATATCTGGTATATCCCAATTTTACATTTCAGCACAGAAATATTTCTAACCTGCATCAATTAATAATATCAACAGTTTCAAAAATCATGACATCTGAATGAGTATATGTCATTTTTAACATTTTGAATGTTTTTCGCAGCAAAAGAACAATCCCATTTACATCTTTTGTATGAAATCTTCATTTTATAAAAATAATTCCAGATTTCGAAATTTGATTTAAATAAAATAACATAGCGAATCCTTTCTCTAAAATTTTCATTTCTTAAGGAATGAAGGTTAGTGTTTCCTTTCTGCATTCGTAAATTAGTAAAACATCATTAAAATTTTTTTCTCCTGGCTTGAATAACTATTGGGATACTTCGAAAGCTGCCTTACGAGTCAAAATATGCTTTGTTAAACATTAACAAAAAGGTTAATTCCTTGACATAAATATTACTTCGTTACATTAATCAGTTTTTGACTAACCACGGCCGTTTTTATCTATTTCCATATATTAACCCAGCGTTTCTCAAACTGTGGGGCGCGCCTCCCTAGGGGGTATGACATCCCAATGTGAGGGGCGTGAGCATATTGAAAAGTCGAAAATAAAAGATTTAAAATAAGTATTCATTTACTGAAAGGAAGTAAATTAAAATACATTCTGACATAATAAAAGTTAAGTGCACATTAAGACTGATAAAATATACTTATAAATGTATACCGTTACTGCAGAATGTTTTTGATAATTAATTTATCAATACATTAAAAACAAGTTTAATAATTACCAGGGCCTTCCATTGGATTGTCATAAAGCAAAATTTAATACTTATCTTGATCGTTTGTATGGTGTAAAATTACAATCGTATTGTAGTTTAGCGTCAAAGTATATTTTTATTGCATTCAATACATTGTTATTGTAGAAGGGAGTGAGGTGAAAAATTTATGATTAAAAATTGGATTTCAAATATTGAAAGCTTGATAAGCACTGTATTAACCTAAAACTAATTCTAATCGTCCTCGCGGCTTCTCTGAGAACGTGAATCATTTCGATATCCGTGTTTCTAAAGAATTTCTTTTCTAAGGCAAAACTGGTATACTCTCAAAAATAATCCTATTACACAACAAAAATTCATTTCATGTCTGTGAAAATAACTTCAGATATTCCCAATGGCTTTCAATAAACTGGCTTAAGTTATGAATTCTTTTTAGTTAAGCTTTTTAAAGCAAGTTATGGTTTTATAAGTTGAAAGCTATGAGTTCCTTTTAATCAAACTTATCTAATCTCAGTGGCGCAACACCCCATTAGAAGACCAAGACCTACTGTGCCCATCTCAGTTTTCATGACCTTGAACACTGAGGTGTATGAGCAGACGTTTAAGCCAGGTTGTCAGTCTAACGCAAAAAGCTCCAGTGTTTAGTTCCCAAGGAAGCTTGGTACTCAAGTATCGACCAACTGAAAGGATGAGTCGACTTTGACTGGACCGGAGTTTGAATTCCGGACCCATGACGTGGAAACGTGATACGTTACCACTCAGAAACCTGGCTTCATCCCTTTAACCAAAAGGAGTTATAAATTTCAAGCATCTTAATTTTCAGGGGTCATTCTATTGTAATATTTATACATTATTTTTTGAATGTTTGCTTATTTTTGTTGCATATATGTATAGACAGTTTATGTTTTGTACACATGATTCCTTTTTTTGTACTTTTTCAATTTAATTAAATGCAATTTATATATGTGTTTTATATTATAAGCTTCATTGATAGAGATTTTACAACGCCCCTTGTTGGGTGGTTTTTTAGGAGAGGGGGGTGCCAGCTCGGGTGTCGTCCACGTCATTTTGACCATGGTTCTTAGGGTCCGTCGCCGCCCGTCCCCAACAGTGCGACGTTAATATTCAATCAATCAATCAATAGAGATTTTTCACGTTGTTTTGAAACACGCCATTTATGTTATTTTCTCTGCAACAACATCCTACTTGTGGGAAAATTGAGCTTTACAAACAAAAATTACTTCCCACCGTGAACTTGAAAAATTTAATTTTGTTGTGACAAGGATTATCATACTGTATGTGACGACTTTTATCGCCTTTTGTGACAAATTTGGCAAAAATGCGATATTACCAAGCAATCGTCGAGAAGGCTCTAGGATCGATCCTTCTTGAAATTACTATGAGGCTAAATGAAGGACATTTGAAATAAAGGTCAGATCAGCTCAGAAGAGAGCTTAGTCAAGATCAGAATCTGTTTGTGTCTTGGCTGAGATAACAGAGAAAGGCTTTATCTGTCTGAGTTCCTGCTAGTGGAGCTGTTCTAGAGAGCCGTTTCTGGAAACTTGTTTATAACGAGTGCATTTCTCTATTATAAACAAACCATTACAATGTTTTTGTGTGTGCGTATAATCATCTGTTCGTCGTTGTTCATTAATAAATCTGTTATTATTCAAATAAATATTCTTTGGTTGCTTTTCCCTCACACAAATTTGCAGCAATATTACCTATTTGTATTTCCAAACTTTTTTTCATTATAAGTATTGTTTACCAAGTAAAAATCCCCCAGTCAGTTCTTAGTTCATTGTGAATCTCTTCTTTATCTCAAGATAAGGTTTTATAAAAGAACTAATAGACAAGCTCGGTAGGGATTTTCCAATAGTAAAGGTTTTTTTTGATTTTTTTTAAAGTTTTAAAATAGCTATTGCTGAATAAATTCATTATTTTTGCTTTCCGTCAAACGTATTTTCATTAATCTTTTCAGTCAGTTTAGGTTAGATCCTATTTGAGTTATTTTTTATTTGCATTGTCTAGTTTAGTAGTAAATTAATAATAGTTTCTTTAAACAGTTGTTTGTTTTTGTATGATTTTTTTTAGAGTTTTTTTAAAGTTTTTCCCCCTTTGGGAAAATTTATTGTATTTAAAGGGGGTTGAAAACCCCCTTGTTAAAATTAAACTTTTTTAAAAGTTATTAAACTTCACTAACCCCCAATTTGAATTGTTTATTGAAATTGAAGAATTTTATAAACAGGTACCTGTAATTCAGCATTTGTTGTCGAATGCATTTTCCAGAAGCGCTGAAAAACTCGTTTATGAAAAATAATTTTCTTTTTTTTTTTTGGTAATTTAAATAAATCTATTTTGATAGGCTATTGCCCACGGTAGTATTCCGAGTGTTGGGGTGATGACCTTCCGGGGGTCGGTTAAGTAACACCAAAATTTTATTTGGTGATTTTGGCCTGAATCCCAAGGAAAAACTTTTTCATTAAGATTCAGTTACTTATTTTAGTGATTGTTCATATTTCCGTCCATCTTTGTAAAATTAAGAAGAGTTGAGAGTAGAAAATTTCTTCAAAAAATCTTGAAATGCTCATGCAAAAACTTTAACTTTTTAAGAATAAAATCAAAACATTTAGGCTACTATCATTATTTAAAAGTGGTTCTTGAATTCAGGAAATTAAAAAAGTTTTGATATCAAATGAAAAAGGATGAAATATAAAAACAAAACAGGTAAAGCAAAAAAATAAACAAATAAACATAAGAGCAATATATTTTAATTTTATTATGATTCAAATCATTTAACACTAAAACATTCTCGTTTTAGTTTTGCAGTTTTTATACTTTTTTCAACTAGTCAATAATTGGAGCGAAATTTATTCCAGAAATTAAGAAAAGGCTTTAACATTTTGCCCGAAAAGGATGCTTATGAATATTTCAGAATTATTAACAACTTTTATTCCAGAAATAAATGTATTCATGTATCTTATATATTATTAAATATAATAATTAATTATTTTATTTAATATAAAATAGACTGAAAACTTTCAAAAAAAATTTAATTCTATTATTCCCTTTTTAAACAAAAAACCCCAAAAAAACAGAATCATTTCAAAATAGCACAAATCTTGAGAATTCGGGGTTTTCATTTTTTAAATTGACCTTTAAAAAAAAATAACCCCCAATTCTTCCAACCATCCATATTCATTTTTTTGGGTTAAGTTTGGAATTTTTTTCTCTCTTTTATTTTCACGAGTTTTTATAAAAAAACAATTTTTCCCCCCAATTCTTCTTTGGGGAATGGGTCAGGGGCCTTTAAGCGCCAACTGGTTTTTAGATTTATTTTTACCCAGTTAAAATACGCGGTCCCTTTTTAAGCGGGGCCCAATTCGTTGGGAAAAATAATCGAAAAGGAAGATAAATTCAAAATTCCCGGTTTTTGGGGAAAAAAATGTTTGGACATACTTTAAAAATACCGTTCTGGGGTCTATTCATGGGGCGCCAATGCGTTGGGAAGAAAACTTAACACAGCAAAAATAATTTTTAAATTTTTGGCCTTTTTTTTCAGGGACAATTTATTGTTATTTAGAACCATTACTGAATTAGAAATAACTTATCCTGAAATTTTTTTTTCAGCGATTTATGTATGGGATACAGTGGCGTAACGTATACTCCTGGGCCCAGATTCTAGGGGGCCCAAACCCTGACAGACGACAAGCACGTACCACTTGTAAGATCTGGCTTGGGGCCCAGAATCTGACTTTGCAGGGGAGGGGGCCTAATATTCTCCGTTATGCCACTGATGGGATATATATCTAAAAATTTCATGAGAACCAAATTTACACTTATACAAGATTTTATGATGATTTTTGATCAAAATAAACGTAGCTTGGTGGCTTAAGGTGACTGCCTACCTTGAAAATGTCGTTTTCCGTCTACATAAGGTTTTTTTCAAATCTTATAGTTTGAACATTTTTCTTTCCAAAACAGTTTTTCTTTTTCCTATACGCGAAATAGAAAAAAGTTATAGTGATTTTAAAAAAACATCACTCTATGCAAGAAGGCAGTAAGATAAAACTTTAAATGAGTTTTTCTCAAAATTATGTTTTCAAAAGAAACGCTTTACCAGATACTGATATCTTAAAACCAGATAACGTTTTGAAATTTTGGGGGAATGTTTATTGTACTATTTTTCCATAAAGTGGCCCAAATAAGTTTTTTTAGGTCAAGTACTTTTTCATTTAGGTAGTTTTTATAAAGTAAAATTTAAAAAAACATCAAAATTTTCATATTTTTTGTAAAATTGTCTGTAATTTTTGTATTTTAATATTTCTCATAGATTTTGTTCATTTTGAAGAGCACCATAATATGTATGTTGTGTATAAAGAAAATTTGGATAATTGTATTAGAAATTTTATACAGAGTTACCCTTTTTAAAAAAAATTTTTGAAAAATTTCTTTGAAAACAACCAATTTTTCAAAAAATACAATATTTCTTAATTTTTTTTTTTTTTATTTACATATTTTTTTGTTTTTCTTCCTAAAAAGCACTCAATTTTTTTTTATAAAAATTGTGTCCGGTGGAGCAGTCACCTTAATTTTTCTCACAGGTCGTGGCCCCTGTACCCAAAGTGGACATGATCCGAACCCGTGACTGGCGTTTGAGACTTTTCCGTTTTGAGGGCTGATGCACGGAAATCATTCTTGGCTCAAATTCCCCTCGTTGGTGTGCATAGAATTCTTTGGTGAGGAGATGCTGGCTCAGGTGTCGTTTTCGTCATTCAGTGGTTCAAATTCTAGGTTCGTCGCCAGTAGTTCGCATGTAACTTAAAAGAGCGACGTTAATAAGAACCAATCCACTTGAATGTTATGTCTGGATTTATAGCCTAATATCCAGAATCTATCATTAAAATCCAGGTCAAATCAGCAAGTATTCTGTCGTCTTGCTTTTATTATGACAAACATTTTAAAAATCAAAGTATGTTTTGTAATTTTTTCTTTCACATTAGGGAAAATCAGTTTCGTGAAACTACAATAAGATTTCAATTATATGAATATATATAATATTTTGTTAATATCAGAAAATTGGGTACTCTTGATAAGTAAGTACCTAGATTTATATGAAAATGTGTGGGAATTTTGGTGAGAGGCGCCATTAGTATACTTTAATCTAGCTTCATAGCTTTTTTTTTTAAAATTTCCATTTATTTGAAACATTTTATAATTGTAAAATATATATGTAAATAAAATAGAGATTATAATAATCACATTCGTTGGTACTAATTTATTTAAAACTGTTATTTACCCTTTTTCCTCCCCAGTTCAAAAATAAATTAATGTTTTTCTAACTTTTATTGCTTAAAAAGAAAAGATTCGGATCAGTATTCCTTTGATTACGATAAAGCATGCTGCCAAGATATGTGATCCAATTATAAGAGGTACGCTAACAACGGATAGGAAATACTGAGAATACTTTCCATTTGAAAACTGTCTTTCGTTCTTATAGTGTGTGTGTGTTTTTAAAGGTCTTGTGGCCACGCGACTAGGGTGTGGAAACATGGAAGGAAGACTAGCCGGGTTCAAAACCCTTAGTTTATTTGCAAACATAGAACAATGCAAATTGATCAATCAAAACTAAGAGATGCATCCAATTTAAGCAATATGAAAAAATTAACGAGGTAGCTCTGACTTTTTAGCTACCTAATCTGGGTTAAATTTTTTTAATAGACCGATCATCAAATTAAATAATAAATTATCTGATCCTAAATATCTGCACATCACTTCAAATTTGATTAATCACTGTTGGCTAGCGCTACCTTATTCCCCTTCTAACCTGAAAGCTTAGACTTTAAATAATAAATCTTAATTTGCATGCTCGCGTTTTCTTCTTCGGGAGAAAGATTTAAAATAAAATAATTTTTATAAAGACCAAATATTCCCCAAGAGAACTATTAGTGGAAAAAATCGTGGATAGACCAGTCACCTTTTTTTTTTGTGTGGTGTGTGTTTTTTTTTGGGTTTGGGGTTTTGGGGTTTTTTTTTTTTTTGGGGGGTTTTTCATAAATTTAACAATAAATTTATTTTTTAATAAAATAATTAACATAAAACCAAAAAAAATTTTAAAGTATTATTTATTTAATAACTCATTCAGAAGCTTTTCTTATTTTTCTCATTTAGTTATTATTATATATTAATTGTAAATATAACTATGAATTATTATATATATCACATGTTCTAACATATTTATTAAAGGGATTTCAATAAAATAACTTGTGTCAGAGCACAAAATGAGATTTCTGTAACAATATTGAAATACTGCAATATGTTTATACTTAGTGACTGGATTAAACAGGAAATGTCACAAAGAGCCGGTTTCAAGGGAAAGGGTTTTTCCGAGAGATAAAAATTGACGAAGGCCGTTGAAA
>BMAV01011618.1:0-40924 GCA_019973955.1 Trichonephila inaurata madagascariensis | reverse complement strand
AAAATACCCGACATATTTTGCATACATTTGTTCGATGCCTATTCTCAAGTCCTTGCAGGATATGACATCAACTAGAGAACCCAATCCCGTTGAGCCGCAGGGTGTAGGCTAATGTCTGAACAACCCGTGCTATCGAGGAAGAATTGATCCTCAACATTTGTTTTCCCCTTCAGTCGGCATGTAGGGAAAAATTCCTTTCTACGACTGGCATCGCAGTAATCGCTTTTTTTTTACAATGGCAGTGAACGTGTTAATCATCAGCTTCTAGTGAAGGTACAAGTGTAGTCTACACATTTATCGAATCCCTTGCTAAAGTAAATGCAATCACGTATTTTGAGAAAAGCCGATTCTCCAGTTTAGTTGGGGTCGGTGTTACATAAATATGTTTCTTTTAATATGCGCGTCTTAGGTCTTAGCAAGGGTTGTCACCCCCAAAATATCTTGGTGGTCTACGGTTGATCGCGATCGATTTAATGCTCATCCCTGTTTTGCAGCTTGCAAAGCTACAGTTGTTAAATATTTTGAACTCTTATTGTAATCGTTTATCATTAAGTTTGTTGTTGTTATTAAATTGTTCATGGTATGATTTTGCCACGTATAAAAAAAACCTTACTTTTGGCACTTTCTGTCCTTTGCCTTTTAAATCCGACCATGCATCCTTTGATGAAAGTTGTTTGGTTGCGTATTTTTTTTCCAATCACATTTTATAAAACACACTATTTATATATGTAGATATATATAAAGGTTACAGGTTAAAAAAGTTGGGTGGAATTAAATTTCATTTTTAAAATTTTAAACTTTGTCTATTTCGTTCCCCCCTCTACTTTTCCCTTTTTAAAAAAAAGTTTTTAAGCTTATTTTTGCGAACCAAAAAAGTGATTCATGTTTCTTCCAAAATACCAGTCAACGACACATATATTTGGAACATAATGTTATAAGCAAGTAATAATTGCCTGTCCATTTTATATAAAATTCTTTCAATATTACAACAGTGTTGTACTTCGACGTGTAAAACTGTCTTGCTTTAAATAATAGGTTTTACTTTTACAGAACGAAAAGTGCATGAATATTACTTTGATAATTAACTTACATCTACTTAGAGAACTATTGCATAATGAAGGGGTTTCAACGGAATAATATCACAGACTGTGACAACCACTTAATCTGCATATTTTTTTCAGTCAGCACACAACCATCTAGACAACCCCGAATGAGACTATTCAGTTAATTAACAACAGTCTCTTTTATCGTTAAAACAGCTTAGCATGAATAATAGAATGATCCAATAGTGATTAAATTGGATAGATATATAATAGTTGTTCTTTCTTTAACATCGTTTAAACATTTATGACATTATCACTGGTATAGGAAATTAGGCTTGCGACATTGGCATCATTATCATTATGAGACTAATGATACAAGTATAATATCGCACAGTAAGTTTAACTAACCAATGAATAAATCAAAGTAAAGGTTGTTTTAACCTCTTTGACCTCGTTTGTAGTGGAAATATGCAATTTCACACAATGTCTTAGATCAAATGATAAAATTAGTTCGTTTTTTTTTTGTTAGCAATTTAACAGTTAAATCTTTATAGTTCCTTGTCAATTAGAAGCTGTGTGAAGTTATTTAAATGTTATTCATATGATTTTTAGTTTTAAGTACGTGTTGATAATACCAATTATTATTTTCTTGTTAGACTATAACAGGGCTAGAGAACCTTTATGCATCAATTTTTCTAAAGAAGTGTTTAATGAGGTACAAACGTGCCGTCAAATAATTTTGACTAGTGATTATTGGGAAAATAATAAAACTGAATACTAATAAGTCAAGACTCTTTATTTACAACGAAAAAATGCATTTTGCTCTGTATAGCAGTAAATAATTTAGTTATACGTGTGATTCAAATTAAAGAAACATTAGTGTGATTTCTGTTGTTGCAGATTAGATGACAAATAACTTATGTTAGGATTGCAAGATGTTACTATAAGTAGAATGCATAATGAATTATAGTGGTCTGACAAACTGTTTTTGAACGAGTCTTTATTGTTATACATCTCTGAAAATGATGACTCGTAGGTACATTTAGATGAAAATATGGTTAAAATAGCGAGATTCAGCTTCTGCTAAACAGTTAAATGTGTCTGGAATCGAATTGCATACTTTTTAAACTTTCGTTAATGGCATTTTTACTTACATTGCTGGTTAACATTTCTATTTCAATTAATCCATTCGAACTATTTTCTTGTTTGTATACATTTTTGAATCCATATTGAACTCGACTGGAAATCAATCAGTTTCATTTCAAATTCTTCAATTTCCAACCATTCAAAATGAGACAAGTTCAGTTTATCAAATGAAGTCATATGATGGTACATAATAATCTATAATAAAACTCCGATAACTCTTTGAACTTATAAAATCTCACTGAGAATTTCTTGATTGAAGAATAAATTACGGAAATAAATTCTCTCCCCCTCTATCTCCCCAAAAATTTTTTCTTCATTTGTTCCCCATCATTAAAATTTTTTTGTGAACTTTTTTTTTTTGAACTAAAAAAACCATTTCCATCGGGGAATCCCCCCCAAAAATTGTGTCGCGTGTCATTGGTTCGCCATGTGCACTATAATATAAAATAAACTAAATGAATTATTTATTTAACGTTAGAAATTACTTTTTTTCTGTTGGAATGGGAAAAAGGGGTCATTTTAAATTTAAACATTCTTCAAGTTCACTTTAAATGTTTTCTTCGTGATCATATGTATTACTACTTTTTCAAAACCTTTAACGTGTTCAAGTTAACAAAACAACGTGTTCAAGTTAACAAGTTAAACCAGCAATTATTTTGTAACCAAATATGTAAAAAACATCAAGTATATTTAGTTAATTAAACCATTTAGGTCAGCAACTTTCTATTTCAAAGAAGTATAAAAGTTATAATAAAAAATATACCAACTTTTAAAGGCTATTTATGTAGTTATAAATCGACATATTTCATTATAATTCTATCCTTTTCAAGTTTCACTTGTGCTTACAGCACTTGGAAGTGTCGACCGGGTGGCTTAAAGGTAGCGTGCCCGCTTTGTTAGCCCAACGTTGCGGGTTCGATCCCGGCTTAAGTCAATATATTTTGTGGATTCGAAAATTTTAGGCATGTATGCTATTTGCTTATGTGGTGTGTAAAAGATCCTTGAGTATCAATTTGACTGTGACACTCTGGGCAAAATTAAATCAGAACAATATTTAGTATTAAAATTAATTCAAGCTTCAAAATTTGTCAGCGAGGGCCCCACTAAATGGTTCCACAATGAATTGGATCTCTCTTTTGGGGATGTCTGCAAAAATTAGTTTCCAATATGCAACCCAATACGGGGAAAAACAAACCAAGTAATATATATATATATATAAATAACACACAATTCCTTCTTAGATCAAAAAAGAAATTTTTTATTTTTTTAGCTATTTTTTATTAAATAGTTACAACTAATATAAATATGTATATACATAGGACAGAATTACAACATTAAGTGGTGATTATTTTTTATTAATTATTATTAAAATATCATTTTTTGTCATCCAAAACAATCGTGTATATAAAATTTCAGGTCAAATGAATGCTTTAAAACGTGAGGAAAAAACACTTTTCAAGTTTTGACACAAGTCACCAAAATGGTCGCTAAGTCGCCAAAAATGATGCCAACATGGCTGTGTGTGGTATTTGTAATTCTTTAAATATATAGTTTTAATCAATTAATTTTTATTAATTATAATTAATTTATTGTTTTGTCATCCAAAATAATCATGTATATAAAATTTCAGCTCAGTTGAGCGTTTTAAAATATATTTTATTAACGATTGAAAATTTCATCAAGATAAATAAATAAATAGAGAGTGCGAGTTAATAGTAGGTATTGAATTAAAGTTATAGAAATATTAATATTGTGCCCAAGTTTCATGTACTTTAAAGAATTTTATGAAATAGATATTTTGAAATTTTACGTCGTTTTTAAATCGATTCCAAATATTTTTAGTAATACACATCTATCACGGCAAGTTTTACTTAATAAGCATGTAACTAACCTCGATATTTTAAAAAGCAGAAACTTAAATTAAGTTATAATTAGTTCTCCTAAAATGATTTCCTTAAAAAGTTAAGAAAATTACAGGTTCATTCATTATAACTTTTGCTAAATGTTCTTTTAATTTTATAATTTCTATCACCTTAAGCCTAAAATTCATGTTTGAAAAGAAATATAAAACTTATTTAAGCTGAAAAAATAATAAGCGAGATATAAAATATTTTACTTTTCATTAATACATTTTATAAAATGAAATATAAGTTTAACATACTCCCCCAGATATTTATTTTATTCCTATATTTTTCCTTATTTTTATATTTTACGAAGAAAAATGTTGTAACAAATCGAATGAAATGTTGAGCTTAACGAAGAAGTGAGTTTACACAATTATTTCAATGACGTAAACCAAACATATGTGACTCAATAAGCAGATTTATTTTTGCAGATGTTAAGGGCAGAAATAATTTTCAGTACCAGCAGTAATTCTTCTACACCCAGGTGGTACTTTTCCAACCGCAAGACAGCTGCTAGTGCAATTAAACTGACATATACTACAAATATAAGCAAATACCAGAATTAGTTGAAAGAGAATAAAGGAGCTTTTATTTACCTGCGTTCAGCATTTGGAATAGAATTGAGTTTCTTTAAGAAAAGTATATCTTTCACGCGGATATTTGTGTTAACGATAAAACTACTATTGCATTAGGAAATAGTAGACATTTTACAGCTTGCATATACCAAAATAATTAGTATATATTAAACACACATTTAAATTAGAGCAAATATATTCGAAAGTTTTCAGTCAAATATCTATTTAAAGATTGAATTTATTATATTTTTGACATACATTAGAAATCAGTATATTAGTTATTACGTCTACATTAGTTAAAATGATGTATTTCTTCTTTTGAAAGAATTTTACTTTTATTATTAGCATTTGTAATAAGTAAAAGACAATTTGTTTAACAAGAAATATTAAATATGACTAATAAAAATTGAATCATTCACTTACTTGGGCAAAAAAAAACTAGATATGATTTTATACTGCGGTAATAAAATAACTCATTCATATAACTAAATATTAAATTTTTATCTTCTAAAATGTTTCAACATAGAGCGACATTTGTTTTGAAGGATTGAAGAATAAAAATTTGAAATAGTCTGGAAGATGAACCATGTTTTGAATGGGGAATGAATGTTTTTAGAAATGTTTTTAATGTAGCTTATTTAATATGTAGGTGTTGTGTGTTAAGTTTTAAAATACTATACATTTCATTTTTATATTACATAGTTAGATGGATTGCAACAAAAGTTTGTAAGTTTATTTATCGACATTAAAATTTCAATATGGTTAAATTTTATATATTTATTCAATATTTTTAATTATAGTTTTTATCCACATATTGCAGAAGAAAATAAAATTATTTTAAAATTATAGAAATATGAAAATCAGTGGTGTTGTAAGTAGTTTTTGAAGTTGAGAGATTTCTATTAAAAATTTACTCAACTTTCTGAATAAATTATTTTTCTTTTCTTTTTCCTTAGTATAAATTCACTTATAGATAAACACTTAAAAATAAAATTTTGCTGTCCGACTTTCTGATTACAGGTAGTAAATATTTTTGCGTCTATTTATAATATTCCAAAATAATTATGAAACTATTTTCATTTAAGGAAACAGATGTTATGCTTATAAAGAAGAAATTTTATTAACATGAAATTCTATTGTAAGCGCTTTGGGTTTGAAAAAGTATCTGGTATAAATGCAGAAAAAAGAAAAAAAAAATCTTTTTTAATTATTTTATGGGTTATTTTATGAATTCTATGAATTAAAAATTGTTATGAAGTCTATGAATATATTCTTGTTAAATGAATTCAGTTCAAAAACAAATTAAATTTAAAATACTGGAGAAAATATGAAATTTTTCCACTTTTTTGAAAAATTCAATAATGATTAAAAGCATTTATTTACAAAAGTATAGAAGTAGAATGATTTTAAAGTATTGAGAATAGTATAAATTTTTCGTTAACATGTGAAATATTTAAAACAACTATGGATGTGTGTTTAAATCATCTGTAAAGAATTAAGTTTCTGAGAGAGTTGGACATTAAATATTGAACTGAAGGTTGGGTTCAATAAAGTCATTTCTTAGAGTAACAATTATATATTAATTTAAGTCAGGTTACACAAAGACGGAACATATCATTAAAAATATAATAAGAACAGATCATGGGTAGTTTTTCATACTGACCACATTCTTTTATCCCCTGGCCTTTACTGGAGATATGTGGTCGCTAGAGGGCACTTCTAGTCCTTGGGATAGTCAGTTGATGTTATATCAAATGCGGTAACTTTTACTTTATTCCCTCACATTATAATAAAAATGTATTTTTTGGGAATAAAATGTATTTTTTCATTTCATGATAGAGTTTATGTAAATATTTTAACATATCTTATTGATATGCATGGAAATTATTACCTTATTAAAGTGAAGAATATTCATATTATTTATTTAAATATTGCTGCAATTTAAGTTATATTTTCCACCGAATTATTTTGAAATTTAAAGCTTATAAAAGTAATATGCTGCTTAAGATCGTCTGCCCCATTTTCCAAACACACACTATGCAAAGGAGAAGAATTTGAAACATACGTGACAATGGGTTTTCTAATGAAAGTTTTATTGTGCATCAAATCTACAGTACTTGTATTTTGTAAATGATGTCATGAAACTTTGTAATTCTTCGGTTATGAGTCTACTTTTCTTATGACTAGGCTATTGTGGCTCATGAGATTGGTTGAAAAAAATAAAATTATATTCAATAAAAATTGATTTCAGTTCTTTACTTATAGTTACTGAACATATCGAAATTCACACACGCATATTATGTATAACACATGAATACATAGATAAAGAACATGTTGTAAATTTGTGTATGTCCCAAATATATCTTAATGAGATTTTAAATGTTTATTTCCCAATGCAGTAATTTTTTTTCTTTCTTTTGTATTTCTTTCACATAAACACTTTAAAATGATCGAATTAAATACAGATTACAGTATATTCATTTTTTAACAATATTGTAAATAATTTTACCTTAGAAAATTGCTCTCGCCCTTTAATAGACTGATTCCCGGAAATTTGGGATCATACGCGGGAAAGTGATTTTAAAAAACATAAATGGTAAATTTTTATGATATTTAGTGTCACTTAGATTGAATAAGATAAAATACTTAAGGGCATTTTTTAAAAAAAATTTTTTTAAATAAATATTTTGGGTTAATCTTTTTCAAAATTTTCCTTTTTTTGAAAAATGCTTCTATTATAATAATATGTTGTCTGTATATAGTAGAACTCTGTACAGAAGACTCAACTATGATTTTTTGTTTTTTATTTTCAGGTTACAACCAATTGAAACAATTATCGGGTTTTTTTTTTTCAATTTCTCCCCCCTGTTGTCGTTAAACATGGATAAACCCCTTCAAGTTATATATTTCAAAAATTGTTGAGCCCCTGTAAAAAAGGTCTGAGCTAATGAGGCAAAATATTGTTATAATAGAAGCATTTTTCACAAAAGGGGGAACATTTTGAAAAAAATTATTCTAAGTTTTTTTTCCAAAATATTTAAACAATTTTTTGTCAAAATTCCTTAAAACAATTTTATACATGTATTCTAATCTAAGTGACACTAAATATCATGAAATTTATCCATTTGTGCGCATTTTCAAAATCACGATTTCGAACGTAGACGGATACCTTAAAATTATTCATTCGTAAAATTGCCATAACTTGAAATTGATTATACAGTCAAACCTCTATACAACGAAACTCTATATTGCGAATTTTTCTAAATAGCGAACTTTTTCCTGGAACATTTCACGATTTTCTTCGTAAAATAACCTCTCTACAGCGAAGTGCATTTTCTATATAACGAACTTTTTCTTCTGTGATTAAATTTTTTTTCTCCCTTCTTTCAAAGTATTTCTAAACATTTCAAATTAGTCTCTCCTTAACACATTTTATGGTGGTCATAAATCTTGTGAATTAGTTTTATTAGATCCAAACTCACTGAGAGCAATAGAGTTCTGAACGTTTCATCCACCTTTAAACCCCATTGTCCAGTTCACTAGAATTGTCTTCGATATCCTCTTTGACACTCAGTGGAGTTGTTCCGTGTCCTCATGTTCTAGTTATAAAATAATGCATGCTTAATATTATTTATATGCTATAAATTAGAAAATATCCTTAAAATTCTTTAATTTTAAAATAAAATTATTTTCTTAATATTGAAAATACAGTGACATTCCTTTTCTTGTTTTCCTTGCAGTTTTTCTTTCTTTCTTTTTTATGGTTAAGATATATAAAATAAACATATATTAATTTTAAAAAATGTGTGAATAATTACTTTGTTTAATATGTAGTGTTTATGAATTTAAAATTTATTTTATGTGGTTTATATAGTATATTAAAAGATGAACCTCTATAAAACAAATTTTCCAAATAACGAAATTTTTTCCGGGATTTAGCGACTTCGTTATATAGAGGTCCGACTTTAATTCCAGTTTTCTATCAAAATTGAAACTCAGTTATATTTGAATTTAATACTGCAATGTAAGTTCATTTTTTACATTGCCAATGTTTATGTAAGGACTAAGTTATGTAAAGACAAAGTTTATGTATTTCTGAAATATTTTTACCACATATAGCTTTCATCATTTGGAATAATATGTGTACTTAAATAAATTGAGAGTATTTTGTGTATATTTAATGTACTTGTAATACAATATTTCAACTTCTTCAATAGTAGGTCTGTGACAGATAACTTTTTTCCTGCGTTAATATTTAAATTACAACTTTGAATTTTTATGAAAATAAAAATAATACATGGTACTAAGATGTTTCTAGATGATATGTATTTTAAATTTTTAAATTAATTAATGTATTTTTCATGGCATAACACTGCATTTTTTTAATCCATTGAATATTTTTGTTTCATAATTTTATTCGAACTCTTAAATTTTAAAAATAATAATAATAATTAATTATGCATACATTCAGGTAAAAAAAGGTAAAAAAAAAAACCTGTGTAATTTGACAGACATATGACGTCTATCATTCTTTGCCTATTTCACCAGTAAAAAAAACAAAAAAGAAAGAAAAAATAATAATGTTAATAATGTCCTTTTTCCCATACGCCATCTGTTCGTGATGTTGACGTTACGACTCCATCATGCGCTCCCTTCAATACAACAATGCAAGCGAGGGCTGAGGGCACTCGACGCCGGGGGGTACTGTAGGGTCATGTGAAAAAAGACGAATTATCTCTTTCCCCTGCGTTCATAAAAGAACCGGAATATGCCCTAACATTATCAAATGGGTTATTCGTTATTCGTGTGGTGCGTGTTGAAACTGAAAGAGTTACAACCGTTGTACAGTAAGAGGACATGTCGTGTAGTAGATAGGCTCAACTGATTGCACGAATTATATTCACATTTCAATTTTGAATATCATGCATATGTTCATTTGTTGTAGGAATTTTTTTTATTGAGTTTTACAAATACAATTATGTTATTTTTATTTTTTTATTTTTAATGAGCATAGTACGATTCAAATGACAAAAATTGGTCAAATAATAATAATAATTATTATTATTTTGCCTAAGTTATCGTTTATATATTTAACAACAACGTCACAAAATTTGAAAACTGACAAATCAATTGACGAAAATCGGTCAAAGAATCAAATCTAATTGTTTTAGCCTAAATTATTCTTTATATCCTTTTCTATAACCTCACAAAATTTGAAAGCTCTAAGTTTAAAAAACGCACATCCCTATGACACACAAATCAAAACTTTAAACAGATTTATCTCAGAGAGATAAAATAACTAGTTTGCCTTCAGTTAAAATACTAAGTTGTTTTTTTTTCTTATTGTACCAAATACTTAAATATTTTTTCTTATTGCTAATAGTACATGTAACAAAAGTTGGCATGCATTTTTGAATCAAATCGATGCTTATTTTTTTAAAAAAAATAATTTTGTATGCATGCATTTTCTTAGGAATTTTCAATACGTATTCATAAAAAGATGTATTGTAGAAATACCAAAATTATATTATCACTCAAAACCCAAGCCATCTTTTGTTATACATAGTTTGATGTACTTGTAAATCAAATTCCATGCGTGTTTGTCAATATTTGTAGGAGTAGCATTTTAAAATCACTTCAAAAATTGCAAGTTTTTTTTCATAAAATTTAAATAGTTACATTTTTATGGTCAGTTAGTGCTGGGAAGAATTATATGCGTATTATTAAATTTTATAAAAATGTATTAAACATTATACATTGTTTAACTTTATCATGTGTGTTTTCATATTTACATTTCTGAGGGAATGAAAATGCTTCAAGACATAGACAGTAAAAAAAAGTTATATAGTTAGATATTTCGAATGTCAAAAATTAGTTTCTTATAAGGAATGTTAAGCACATTAAAAAGAACAGGGAGTGAGAAAGAAATCCGTTTGTATAACCTGATTATTTTTTTCTAGTTTTTGTGAAGATTTCTTTTATAGAAACACTAAACAGTATACAAAATTTATTATGACTCTGGACCTACTAAACTTTTTAATCACTCCAAATTCCCTAATTCATAAAAAAATTATGTATTGACTTATAACTTAAATTATCTCATTTTTCACTTTATGAATGGTTCCTGATACATATTGTCTTTATAAACATGTAATTTTTTTAAAATACGTTTTAAACAATATAACGTTTATATGAATGCGTGCGAACCGGAAGGAGGCGCCATTACCCTATCCGGAACATATCGTAATATAGGCCCTATCGTGCCACCCACAAACATATTTTAGAATACATAATTGTTTTTAAATAAAACATAGAAGCAAAAATCTTGAAGAATCGCAACCGTCTTTTCAAGGACCCACGAACTATTGATTCTTATTGTACGATAATTATTACTTCCATAGTTAAAAAAAAAAAATCTTACTTTTTTTAATTAAATTTCTGTACAAGTTTCAATTTACATATATATATATATATATATATATATATATATATATATATATTATATATAAGAGAGAGTTACTGAAAGCACAAATATTACCTCATATATTTAGAGAAATAAATGATAAAATGTTGATAAATTATTTGAATGGTATTTTAAAATTTGAGAGGAAAGTTGGAATTGGAGAGTTCCTCATTTCCTGAACTTTTGTTTTAGTCAGAATTTTGGAATAAAATGAATTTTCTTTTAAGGGGTTTTGAGAAACTTAGTAAAATATATTAATTCGTTTAAAAATACATTAATTTCTGAATAAACATAAAAATAATCTTTTTATCTTTAAACTCGTTATATTTTCAAATGTATTTTATTAAGTTCATGACTATTCATGCAATGTAAGGGTGTCAAACTCAAAGGCTGACTTGGGCCAAATAAACAAGGTTTAACTTAAGGTAGGTCCGAAAAAATCAAAATTTATAGAAATGTAGGTTTATTTCGAATAATATATTATAATAAACAAATATAAGAGAAAAAAAAAAGTTAATATGTACTCCTGACACTTGACATCTCTTCTCTGCTACTATCTTTTCTATTTCGGGATAATTTTTGATATTTTATTATATATCATTGTGGGCCAATTAAGGATTGTAATATAGGACTAAAAGTTCAATACCGGTATATATATTCGGTATTTTCTAGATCTTAATAAGGGGATACCGGTATTAGAAGTTTTAGGAAAAAAAGAAACTACAGATGTTTTTTTTTTGTTTTTGTTTTATTTGCCAGTTTTTTTAGAGAGTAAATATCACAAGAAATTAATTTGTAATTTTAAAATTATAATAGTATATAAAGAATCACAAAAAGTAAAGAAACATCTTATTTATTTAAATTACAAAAAAAGTGTAAATATCGCTATTTAGTCTGTAATACTATTACAAATTTTTGAAATGCGATCTTAAAAAACAAAATGCGTTAATTGTAATGTCATTAAGCCTGGAACGCAATTATGTGCAAAAATTAGCAGCTGTCGAAATCACTTTTTAGGCATCTAAGCTTGTTGGTGGCATTGTTAGTAATACTCAACATTTCCAATATTCACCTCTAAATCTCTCATATTCATATAGATGGATTTCTCGGATGGTTTTGGATATAGCTGATTTCTGTATTATATTTTGGGGTTTGTTGAAATTTTTTCATTATAGCTTATTTTAATTTTTGTTAGGTACATTCCTTTTCAATATCAACAATAGAGTAATAATCATCTTCGACTCTGTATCAAATTCTTCTGAATGCGGGTAAGATTTGTGGGTTAAAAGATTTAAGAAAATTTACCATAAACTTACTATAGTCTATTTTCTTCTTTTTCCTTTTTATTTATAAAATTATGATGATATGTAAATACAAGTATGATATGCGAATTCACCAATTTAAAAAAATATGGAAATATTACGCACTTTTTTCACAACTACAACCTATACGAATATCATACTACGATCACTCTGAGCTATAACAAATATTTTGGCCCAACTTCTTCGATGATCCACATATTTTTTCACTTCTCTTGATTGTAAGCGATGCATTTTATATTCATAGTCTAATTAATAACGCTCATTAAGGAAACATACCAACAAAATGTGTACTATTTTACTAGGTCGGTAATCCCTCAACATATAGAGGAGACAATTTTAGAAAAATTTCTAGTAAACACCGAAAAACTGGTATTTAAGTTTGTGATTAACGGTATTACGAAATTGTAAAAAAGGCTCAAAATACCGGTATTCGGTATCCCGGTATACCGGTATTGCAATCCCTAGTGCCAATATATTGACCAGCCAAAAAAGCTCGTTGTAGGCCGCATGAGGCTCAGCGGGCCGCGAGTTTGACACCCCTAATATAATGGGAAACAAAACTTTATTTCCGTGAAAAACATATGTATATAAATATATGTAAAAATATGTTTATATTTTAGAGGAAATAATTTCTCAAAAACTATTTACTCTTTTCCTACATGTCGTAACGAACGAATAAATTAAAGAAAAAAAAATATGCATTCTTGTATATTTAGAAAATGATAGCTTAATTTTTCTTAGAATGTTCTTGGAAAAATGAAAATGGACTATATTTCGATTGCTCAATGTTGCTCTTAAAGAATTTTTATGGTAATTACAATGGGAAAAAGTATTTTAGTAACACTCAAGAAATTACTATAACAACTCTATAGCATGTTTAAATCTATACTATTACACAAACTAGAATAGATTTTATTGAAAAAAAAAGTGCATGAAGTCAAATATTTCAGTTACATTCTGAAAATTCCAGGAATACTTCAGTTACAAAAAAAACTCCATAAAGATCCTTTTAGTTGCGATACTTGTATCAGAGCCAATTCATTTATTACTTTAAACTATAACTTAAAATATAATTATCACTTGTAATCATGTTTATAATCTTTTATTGGACCTTACTGTATTTTATCTAATATCCTTTATTATTAATCCATCTATTTACTTATTTAACCCTATTATTATTATCTAATTTATTATAATTTTTAACTAATATTATAATATATTATCTATAGCACAGAATCAAATTTTCAAAGGTTAATGAAACTCAGATATAGTCGGACTCCTATTTAACGAAAGCCTGTTTAACGAGTTTCTCGATTTAACGAATTTTTCTCTTTCCCCGATTTAAGAGAAGTCAAAAATCTCTATTTAACGAATAATAAATCCATTTTTTTCAACAACTGAAATTTTTTATTAGTTTGTGTGTTAAGAAAAATTGGATTTTTATCAAAGTTTTTTTTTTCCCTTTGTTTTTGTCGGAAACAAAAAAATATGTTTTTTATAAGCAGAAAAATTCGATTTGAAAGGGGACAGAGGTTTCATGAGTGCAACATATCTTGCAAGTTTTGATTAATTGACAAGAAACTCTCTCTCTGTCTTATCCCACTCCACAACGCAAGGGATATTTAAAGATTTTATCGATTAAGTTACATTTGTGGATGGGCTGCCTATCTGTGCAGCTGAGTTGAGAAAATTGTTAATTTGTTGGAGCAATTGAATAGCGGTTATAATGCTGAAATGAATGATGAAATTCTTATTAAAACTGTTACATTTTCTAATGCTTTACATTGTGTGGGAACTGCGAAAACTACCTCACGCAACAGGATGTAAAAGACGCAGTATTTCCTCCTCTACATAAAGTCGACAAAAGAATCAGTTTGAGTGAAGAATCAAAACTGATTGCCAAACCTCAATTAGTTAGTATTTGAAAATTTCTAGTTGACTGGTGCGTAATAATTCACAAACAGTATTGTTACGAATTTTGTGTAAATACTGTAAACATTTTGTATTTGGATGTGTAATGCATTTATATTACTCTGTGTTATATTCATTTTATTTTAAAATTGTACTATTCATAAGTAAACGCCGTCTCTTACGATAGAGTGACGATTGAATGATAAATTGGTGAAATTTTAGCCATAGAGCCAAGTTAGCATCATTTTTGGCGACCGAAATGGCAATCAATTTGGTGACGTTGGTGAGCATTTTGGTGTCATTGGCGACCATGTTGTCGTGTTTGGGAACTCTGGATTCTTCTAGAAATTAGTGGATTGCTCTAATAATTTTACGCTCTTTGACACGTACGGATTTTTCTAGAAGTTTCTGCCGAGTTTATAACTAGAGCGGTGCTAGAGAGGCGCAACAAGTCAGTCTTGATTCAACCAGCGATTAGTGAGCATTGTTTTGATTACCGATTATCTCGTTGTGCTTGTGAATAATCTTTTACACACGTGTATTTTAAACGCTGAAAATTGTGTTTGATTGCTGTTGAAGGTCTGAAGACTTCCGGAGATTCACTCTGTTAATATTGCTGCTGAATCCTGTATTTAAAGAATTGGATTTCCGATAATAAATTCGCATCGCTCTTAAGGAATTGTTATTTTTTCTTTGTGATTGTTTTGCATAAAATCCTTGAATCCGGATCTACGTAACAGTATTTTTATATGTTGAATAAAAAGTGTGCAATTTCTAACTGGTTAGTTTTTGTGTAATTGCTTATCAAAAAATTTCCAAAATGTAAGCGAGAAAAATTTGTATTTTGCTTAAACCCGATATAACGAACATAATGCTCGGTCCTGATGAATTCGTTAAATCGGTGTCCGACTGTATATATTTTTTTTTCCTTACATGTTTAAGACGTCCTACTTTAGATTAGTAATATTAGATTTTATGATAAAGTTATCTCCCTTGTTTTAACTCAACATTTAAGAACAAATGTATATATATATAATAAAATGATTCATTATTCTTTTCCTATTTTATTGTTACATATTCCATCTGGCTGTAAGTTTTTTAAATTTTTAGATTATGCAACACACAATTGAAATTTTGTTTGAGAATGTACTAAAACAAAAGAAAAAATACCTTTATAGTTACTAATTACTCTAAAAATCTTGAAGCGTATCCATTCGTGGACTGAAAATCCATCAATCTGTTTTCTCATTAGAAGAGAAATATTTCCTTCTTGTCAAGACACCCTTGGCTTTTACATCGTTTATAACGCTACTTAGCATCAAATATATGTTCAAACTTGATGTAACTCAATTCTTGTTGCAGTAAATTCTCGGTGCCAACTGCAGTCATCAAATATGTTTAGACATAGTTGGAACCTTCTTTCATTTTTAATGGCTTTATTCAGGTCCTCAAATACTATTTAAAGTTATCTTTACGAGATTAAACACTGAAACATCTTATTTTAAGCTCACAATTCATTAAAAGCAATTTAATTTTTTAAAAAAATGTTTTTAAAGAGTTTAGAGAGTAATGGTTAAAATATATATTTAGAATGAAATATTGCACCTGTGCCACAAACAGGGGAATTTGAAGGAAACCTCAAATTAACTCTAATAATCTTGTAGCTTTTAACATGAATTAAATAAATAATTAATTGAATTAATTGTTTTTAAAAACAGACAAATCTAGAATGAAATATGAAAATATAAAGATACATTTCTATTATATTTCTTTCTCAATTCTTAATCATCTTTTAATGAAAATGCTTTTCGGTGGGAAGGGATGAATGAGAAAATCTCGCTACAAATGAGCGAAACTTCGTAAATTAACAACAAGACAAATTCTAACTCGGATAGGAGAGTAGATGTTAAGTCTTAAATCTGAAAATTGTATAGCTTGAAGTGACAAGTAGGGATTGCAATACCGGACCAAAAGTCCAATACCGGTATCCGGTACTTTTAGATCTTAATACCGGGATACCGGTATTAATACCGGTAGTAAAATTTAAGAAAAATAAAGAAAACACAGGTGTATCTTTGTTTTATTTGCCTGTTTTATTAGGGAGTGTAAATATCACAAAAAATAATTTGTAACGTATAAATTATACCTCTAAATAAAGAATCACAGAAAAGTAAAGTAACATCTTATTCATTTAAATAACAAAAAAGTGTAAGTATCATTATTCAGTCTGTGGTACTATTACAAATTTTTGAAATGTGATCTTAAAAAAACATAATGCATCAATTGTACTGTATGATAATGTAAATAAAATGTGAATATCAAACTCACTAATTTAAAAAATATCGAAAGACCCCGCACTTTTTTCACAACTACAACCTTGTTTTCACAGATTCGAATATCATCAGACTACGAATCGTGTGTGCGTGTAGTATCACTCTCAGCTGTAATAGTATAGTTTTGGCCTGCCTTCTTGGATGTTTCACATATTTTATCACTTCTCTTGATTTTACGATGAATTTTTATATTCAAAGTCTAAATAATTTCGCCCGATAGGGAGATATAAAAATAAAAAGGTATACAATTTTGCTATGTTGGCGATCTCTGAACATATAGAGGAGACAACTTAGAAAATTTCTATTAAATACCGAAAAAACAGCATTTAAACTTGTGAATACAGGTATTACAAAATTGTACAAAAGGCTCAAAATACCGGTATGCGGTATCCCGGCATACCGGTATTGCAATCCCTAGTGACAAGGAACGGTCCTCTCTTTTTAGTCACAATCAGTAAAAATTTATAGTAGGAATTAGAACTTCAAAAAGTTTTAATTTTAGAAAAAGCTTTAATAGAGCCTAAAAGCCAGCATTCAGATTAACTATTGTGCTCAGAATCTTATTTTATAATTTTTTTAAAAAATGTTTAATAAATGTGAGATGTTTTGAAGCTATTATTGAAATAAAAGGCCATTATATTGAAAAAAAAATATTCTTACACTAAGAATTAGTTAAGTATATTTCTTGGAAAATAATATAAATATCAGTATCAAAAACTCTCGGAAATACATTTATAATATTGTGTGCTATCAGACTCACCGCGTGACAGATTTTGTTCAATTTAAATACCCACTTATCATAGATTAAAAACTCATTTCGGTTTTTCTTAATTTATATAATTTGTACCAATTCAGCTTTTGAGTAACCTAGAAACAAATTATATTTCTTTTGTTAAGCTAAAAGGATTCTCTAATCAATAAAAGGAAGAAAACACGTGAATTTTAATAGAAATTGGTTATTCCAATCTATTCCGACACCTTAAACCTGATTTATGTAACTATTTATGAAAATATTAGTCATCATTTTGAATGAGGAACTAATTTGATATCGGAATGCTACGCAACAAGCAGAGCTTGTTGTCGAGTGATGGGGAATCCAAGATGGCGTCCTAGCTGTGACAAATCATCAGGAAAATAATTTTAAAGAACTGATTTCATTGAAATACATTTCAAATAACGAATATAAGAATGTATTGAAAATTATCAGTATCTATCAGTAATTAATATCAATATAATAACAATTATATTATGTACAATATAATAATAGTCGCCTTGTATAAATATATAGAATTATAAGTAAAATAATTATATAATATGTTTTAAAATTGATCCATAATGAATATAAATTAATTAATGCTGATAATTACCAATATTCTAAAAACTTCGATTTCTTAAATTAATTACATCAAGCAAAGAACGCTTAAAAATGCATTATTTAAAAGCAAAATAAGGTGGAAATGCACAATATGAAGCAATAATTAAAAGCACAGCCCACATATTCTTCAAAAAAATTATTCTGGCCCTCATCAATGATATTAGAAGCACCCATATTCGAAAATAGTACAAAACGCAACAGAAAACTGGTGCAGTGGGTCGAAGAATGATTTCAATGGAAATGGTTATTTTTTTTAAAGAAATCGAATTAAAATTGTCTAAAATTAACAGGGCTACCGTGGATAAAAATCAACAAAAATTAACTATAATATACGTCATCTCCATGGCAACCACATTATCATACGATAAAAATATCAAAGTAACTATATTATAATGTTATCGCGCATCTTAGCGAACATAAACAACAACTTAGAACGTAACACACCCGATATCAAATTAGAAACTTGAATGATTACAGCTTTCACACACATAAAGACATTTGTAAGACATTTAAGAAGTGAGAATCCTTAGTACATTTTCTTAAATTGCACATCTTAACCATTTTACAATAGACATATATTATTTCTGCTTCTTTACTTTTTAAAGACGAAAGATACTGTAAATTCCGTTGTATAACGCACCCCCTCCCTTTTTTTTACGAAAAAATTAGAAACGTATATGTGTAATGCTATTATATGTCATTTATTCGAGATATCATCCCGCCGCGGTAGCCAAGTGGTATAGGTATCGGACCGTGGCTTGCCTTGTCACGCGTTCGAGCCCAGTACCACTAAAGACCCGCCGTGTAGGGCCGCGATGCACGTTAAATCTGTCGAGAGCTGAAACGTCCTCCAGTTGGTGTGGTGTGGTAGTTAAGAGAGGGGAGTGCCAGCTCAGGTGTCGTCCACGTCACTTGACCATGGTTCAAAATTACGTGGTCCCTCGCCAAAAGCCCTCGTGTAGCTGAACAGTGCGACGTTAATATTCAATCAAACAATCTAGATATCATCCCAAGCTCTTAGAAAAAAAATGTATATTTCTACAACTATAACCTTTTAAGTTCATAAGGAATGTCATTTCTTTTAAATAAGCAGAATTCCGATATATATATAAAATAATTTTTTAAAAATTTTGTTTTGAACTCTAATTTTTATACTCGGCGTATATAACGCGCACCCTTATATTTGGATCTTATATTTTACCTTAAGACTGTTTTCGCCATACGTACGACAGTGTGGACTCCAATTTTTATAAAAAATTATGACATTATAACTCAAGCATTTGTTTACAATGTAGAGTTTTTAAAATTTCAAAATATTTCATAAGTAATCCGGTTTTCCTTTTAACATGTAAAGGAATAGCTCATTTAACATTACGGTATTGAAGAAAAAAATGTGAAACACATTTTATAAAAGAAAATGTGTCAACTCGGATTAAAATAAGTGATTCTCTACCGGATAGTGAAGCCAGAATATAACATTAAAGTTTGAGTATTTTTATATCTGAAAAAAATATTCCGAATTTGGGTCCTACTCTTTAACATTACCCTAAGACAGTCTTAAAAGTGCGCATTATACCCCGGAATTTACGGTATTATTTGAGTTTATGTTTGTACATTATTCCAAAAATACTTAACTTCATATATCCATGCAAAATTATGTTGATAATTCTGAACGTTATTCTCTCTCACAATTCCTACTATTAACTCACACTCTCTCTCTCTATATGTATTTATTTATTTGTTTATTTATTTATTTATCTTGGTGGAATTTTCAATCGTTAATAAAATCCACCAAGATAAATAAAGCATTTTATTTTTTATTGAAAACAATTATAAATCCCCGTGCACCAAAGCATCACACGGGGCTTACAGAAGTAGTAAAACACACATTCAGGTGAAGCAAAAAAAAAAAAAAAAGCATTGTATTGACATCCAAAATAATCATGTATATTAAATTTCAGCTCAGAGTTGAGCGCTTTAAAATATATTTCATTCAATTCCTACCATTGACTCACACTCTCTATATATTTGTATATTTGTTTATTTATTTATTTATTTTGGTAGAATTTTCAATCGTTAATAAAATACACCAAGATAAATAAAGCATTTTATTTTTTTTATTGAAAACAATTATAAATCCCCGTGCACCACAAAGTATCACACGGGGCTTACAGAAGTAAGTAATAAACACACATTCAGGTGAAGCAAAAAATTAAAAAAAAGCATTGTATTGACATCCAAAATAATCATGTATATTAAATTTCAGCTCAGAGTTGAGCGCTTTAAAATATATTTCATTCAATTCCTACCATTGACTCACACTCTCTATATATTTGTATATTTGTTTATTTATTTATTTATTTTGGTAGAATTTTCAATCGTTAATAAAATACACCAAGATAAATAAAGCATTTTATTTTTTTTTATTGAAAACAATTATAAATCCCCGTGCACCAAGATCACAGGGGCTTACAAAAGTAAGTAATAAAACACAATTCAGGTGAAGCAAAAAAATTAAAAGCATTGATTGACTTTCAAAATAATCATGATATAAATTTCATTTTCAGAGTTGAGCTTTAAAAATATTTCATTCAATTCCACATTGACTCACACCTCTATATATTTGTATATTTTGTTTATTTATTTATTTATTTTGGTAGAATTTTCAATCGTTAATAAAATACACCAAGATAAATAAATAAATAAACAATTAAATAAATAAATAAATATATAGTGAGTGTGAGTCAATGAAGAATTGAATAAAATATATTTTAAAGCCTCAATTAAAATTTAATTACATATTATTTTGGATACACTATAATTTAAATTATAATTAATAAAAATTAATTGATTAAAACTAATTATTTAAAGAATTACAAATACAGCCACGTTGGCATCTTTTTTGGCTACTTAGAGACCATTTTGTCGACTTGTGATAAAACTTGAAAAGGTTTTATTTCTCAAGTTTTAAATCATTCAGTTGAACTGAAATTTTTTAAACACGATTGTTTTGGATGACAATACGATACTTTAATGATAATTAATAAAAATTAATTACCACTTAATGTTGTGATTCTGTCCTATGTATACACATATTTATATACTAATTGTAACTATTTAATAAAAAGTAGCTAAAATAATTTTTTTCTTTGTTGATCTAAGTAGGAATTGACTTTTTTATATTACTTGATTTTAAACTCGGGGTATAAACCCTTATATTTCGATGTTATATTTTACGTTAAAAGTGCGCGTTATACACCGGAATTTACGGTACTTAATATTTGAGTTTATGTTTGTACATTATTCCAAAAATGCTTAACTTCATCTATCCATCCAAAATTATATGGTAATTCTGAACGTTATTGAATGATATAATTCTGTGGAATTATTTAATTCCCTTACTTTGCTTATGTTAGAAATTAGATGAATGTCCCCTCCGTTTGACAGATTTTTACGAAATCTGTCAAAATTAAACCAAGGAGTGTCATCGTAGGCAGTATAAACCTTACCAGTTCATTACATTAGCAACAACTTTAATCACAACCCTCTTAAAGCACCCCCCATTCTATATTTATCCTACATTCCTCCACCGAATCCACCTCACATTTCACAGACCTGTCGAATGCTACAGACACGGTAAACACGTGTTGTTGAACGCTTGGAAGAGCTGCATAATTGCTTTCCCGCTCCTTGATTCATTTTGATAGAAATTACTCTAGTTAACCACCCGGCCACACGCGCTAATTGTTGTAGATGATGACGAAATAAGGCCCCTCGCCCTCTAAAACGAAGCCTTGGGCCTTTAATGCCTTGCCTAAGATGGATTCTGAGGTAAGTGATGCAAAGCGATTAAATGCTTAATTCAACTATGTCCAGAATGCTTCGGATTCTATGTACTTCGTATGAGTTTGAGTAAATCGCATAATTAAAAGTTTTGTTTACACGTGACTTGTGCCTAGCAATGTAAAGTGTGAAGTTTGTGGGATTTCTGGTAAGGGCTTAAGTTTTCTTGAGACAAAATTTGTATTATGTTCAATTATTTTAAACGCACCTGTATATTGAAGATCATAGCATGGAAGATTTTTTTTTGTCTCAAATATGTAATAGAATTTCCAATTTTTTTGTTTTGTTTTATTTTAACTGATGTTGTAGCATTTCTGACGTTAAAAAAGATTATTCGTATACGCAAGTAGTAGGTTTCTAAAATTTACAAAATAATAGCTTAAGAAGAAAAGATTATTGTGTTTTTATGAGTGAAAATTGATGAAACTTCATTAAAAAAATGTAAGGATGTATATTTGATGAACCACTTGTATTTCATCAAGTTCATCAAGGAGTTTTTTTTTTTATATGAAAACTAACCGTTACCCCCCCCCCACACACTTCGTTGGGTATTTCATGATATTGTATAAATATATACTGTTTAAATACATATAAATTATTGATACTTATTTCCTTGTATTAAGAATTCTTTGTATTGTATTATCGTATTCTCTTAACTGTGGACACTTCTTAACGCATGAATCAATTTGTTTCGGCCCAGGGCCTTGGCCTCAATGGAGGCCTTGCTTTGTTCTCGACTCAGCCATAATGAGATCACGATTCGAATAATTTCAACGGTCAAACCTTTTAGGTAAACCAGTGCTCGAAATTCGCATGGTGGTAAATTTTTGCCTCTATACATAATTACCTAAATGAACCCAAAGCCCGTGTGAAGTCAAAAGCTGATCATATTGAATAAGATTCAACACATAGTATAAAAATTAAATACATGTTTAAGAAAATTTAGTTTTAAAGTTTTCAGCCCCTTTAGAATATATGTAAGGATAGTTAAATTAGATTAAAAATTAAATTCCCTATCTAGCACTTAGTTTTTATTTTTTCATTACCTCTTCAAGTATCAAACTAATCACCCATTTGTTTCTTACGAACATATCGCATAGCCAATAAACATGTCTAATTCCAGATCGTTATATTTAATAGTCCTATATGTCAGCATTAACTTTCAAGTGTACTCATGAAATCCGCGATCGATGTTTTAAGTGTTAACTCACTTAAGATTTTCACAGTGGTGTGCTTTTGACCTCTGCTTCTTAGCTTCAGATGAAATCTAGAAATGATTGAATAAAGTTCCTTTTTAAAACTTAAGTCAGTTATATATATATATATGATGATGAATCCCCAGCCCTTTATATGTCAGTTGGGGTAAACTTCCCCACCAGTACAACTCAACCCACCTCCCGCATATAACTACTTTGACTTCGGCTGACTTACACCAACCTCGTGGGCTAACGGTCCTCTCTCACGCTCGAGCTTGAAATAGGATTCTGCTCTAGTCATATCTCGGGGTACAGAACGATTTGTTGAAGTCTTGGAATAAACAGTCATATGATAAACGGCTACACTTTTCATTAATTCCATCAATCACAAACACGTCAACTTAAAAGTACCTCAAATCATGCTATATATATATAATTCCCTTAAATTTCACCTTAAACTACATTTTAATTTTTAATGTTGTGCTTACTTATCCTTCAGGACTCACACGTAAATAATTAGTTATTGCCCGTCCACCTGACGGGAAAAATCCTATGTTTCTTAAAAATTGACAGTTTTGTGTATGTGTGGGTGAGCTTTTAAAGTATTGCATTAGAATCCATCGTACGCACTGTCGTACTTTGGATGGTACTAAGTGTATAAAAATTCACTGGGCTCTCTTCAGGGGCCCCTTAACATTTTACGAGTTTTTATTTATGCATTTTGTGGTCTTTGAAGTGCGGGTGCTACCTATCATTGACACAGCTGTAGGTATGCCACTTAAGATATATTTCCACCAATACGATCTTACGATACCTTTCCACCAATACGATCTTATGATATATTTCCACCAAAAAAAAAATATCCGTACACTGAAATCACACGAATTCTAAGTTCCAGCGACGTTTATTTAAAATTTTTAGATTCTCTGAAAATCCCACCCTCTCTTGCATTCGTCATGTTGTAACGTGCGTCTTGTATTTGTATTATGTGGTTTATTTGTGCATCATTAAATGTATAATAAATTGGAGTATCTGTCAACAACCTCATCAATTGAACTATGATAATATCAATAATTCAATATGATAATCCCGTAAACAAGGCACTACTAATCGCTCCTTCTCTGTACACACAAACATATATATATATATATATATATATATAAATATATATATTTTTTTAAAATATATTATTATATATATATATATATATATATAATATTTTATGTATGTGTGTATATATATATATATATATATATATATAAAAATTTTTATATATATATATATATATATATATATATATATAAATATATATATATATATTTTATAATATATATATATATATATATATATATATGCATGTGTGTATATATATGTATATATATTTTTTTGGAGTCTAATTTATGCTATCCATTTTTTTCATTTAATATAAAATCTATCATTACAAAAAACACCAATGTATTACAAACCATTTGTTATTTTTTAACTTCTATTTTTGTGCCTTTCTCTTCAAATCATATAGCTTAAAATAAAACTGATACGACCATTATTGAACAACACTCTCCTTTTTCTTATGTAAGATGCGGTGCTATTTTCATCCTTCCATGGGGAATAAAATACCATTGACGTCAAAAATCCAATTTTTGATTTTTGAGGAGAAACAATAGGATTACTGTGATTAATATAAACCGATTGAGTTTCATGGAGCTTAAGACTATTTTCAAAGACTAGGTATGCGCTTTTTTCTATTTAAAGGAAAATTTAATGCATTGTTTAATGTACCTTTGAGACACTTTTCCTATCCATCATCATTATTTATGATATGTAAACAGTTTTCATTCCAATTATTATGAGGCACAAGTCATGAATATTGTACCCATTCATAATTCAAATGCATTTAAATATTTGCGTTACAGCCAATATCTTAGTTTTATAAGCTTTAGTTTTTTTTACTATTAAATTATGACAATGTTATCAAGAATACTATTAACACAGTTTTTAAGTGAATAAGATGGTACATATTGAAAATTACATATTGAAAGTAATTAAAAGTTTTGATTTATATTATATTGAATAGAAATCGATGGGTTTTTCTTTTAGCTTTCTAGAGCAGCGTTTCTCAAACTGCGGATCGCGCCTACTTATGGGGGCTTGAGTATATTGAAAAGTCGCAAACAAAAGATTATTTACAAAAAATTATTAATTTACTGAAAGTAAACAAAAACATTTTGCGGTAATAAAAAATAAAATACACATTTACACCGATATAATACACTTATAAATATATCAGTACTGCACGATGTATTTATAATTTATTTAACAATACTAAGTTAGGAACACATTTAATAATTAATAGTGACCTCATGGGCTTGTCATATATAAACTTGTATACAAACATTAGCACTTATGTTAATAATTTTTGTACCGTTAATAATTAATCCCTTAACTGCTATTTAAAAGTCAGCGATTCGCTCCCCAATGTCACCGTAGAGGCCATACGTAGGCCAGCTATATGATGTATTGAGGGGGAGGGGAGAAAAGGAATAAATAAGTAAATATTCTGAAACAAGTAAATCCTTCGCAAACACTGTCAATATCCTTTTATTGCATTCCAAAGCCTTCTGAATAATTTTATGGATAGCAATGCACAAAGAAGATCGTACGTCAGAAAGACGTATATATAAGTCCAGGCAATTAACGTTATATACGCCAGTGGCAGTTAAGAAGTTAAAGTCATATTGTAGCTTTAGCGTCAAAGTATAGTATTATTGAATTCCATACATTTTTACTGTATGAAGGGGTGGTAAGATGAAAATTATGAAATGAATTTTCGGTCGTAAATATTGATAGTTTGAGAAGCACAGTTCTAGAACAATAAATGATTTTTTTAATGTGTCTATGGTTCTGTATTATTGATTTAAAATCGAAAGGGTGAAACAGCATGAATTAAAGAAAATTGAAAATGTCTCCAGCTTCCTTAAAAAATGCTTACAAGAATAGAAATAATAAATTTTCACGCGCATTATTTACTGCATTTATATAATTTACAAACTTCTTATAACGTGGTAAATTTTATATTTCGGAGACTAAATTATACCCTTTTTCCTTCGTTCTAATTTTTAACGAAAATAAAACGCAATATTTTCTTTTAAGATTAATAGAAATTTCTAAAAAATATATTTTTAAAAAGTTGTTTGTGCGACTCATGTGGATTAATGAAAATCAAATTATTCTCTCTCTCTCTTTCTTTCTTTTCAATTTTGTTTTTTATTCTTTTCCATTTTTTAAAATTTTCTTTGTACAATTTTGCATTTACAGATTAATTTAAAATAAGTTTCCATGTGAAATAATTAGAAACACCACAAACAACAAAAAAACCCCTTTCTTTTACGATAGATATTAATTTCAACTGGGAGATACTTTTTTTTAATTAAACTCTTTATTTTATAAACATGCATTTATTTTATTTCCTGAATTAATGCATTAATTAGAAATGAAAAATTCGATTTTCAAAATAAGGGAGATTTAAAAACCGTATTTCATATATTATAATTTTTTTTACCTATTACTTAAATCGTTGGTAAGTATAAAAAGGAATGTTTATGGTTATATAAAACATTTATTTTTTCTAATCCTGTTTTAAATAAATTAAAGAAAAAATATTGCACGATAAAAAGTATCTTTCATTTTTAGACAATAGATAAGAATTAAAGTTTGAATATAAATTTAGGGTTGCAAAGTGGATTGGAAAAGGATTCGCATTAATATTCATTCACGAAAAATAATATGACACTAATAAAATAATTCTAAGAATTCACCAGTAAATAGTATTGCAAAAATTTATTAAAAAATGTTTTTTTTCATTAAATTTTCTCATTAATATCTATTCTTCATAACACATGGTGTGAATTGTTCAGGAAACTTTAAAATAAATGTCATAAGTTTGGAGTTGCTATCTTTCAAAGCTTTTTGATATAGTTTTGAACTGGAATATGACGTGGAGAAAAAATTTCGAAATAAAGAATAAGCTTAAGGTTTAAATAATGTGCAATTTTTCTCGTTTTGTGAGCGTTAATTTCTTATAAAGAATATCTTTAATAAAATTGAATAGTTATATTAATTTGCTAACATACTCAACAAAATGTATTAATTTAAAGTATTTTTTATGAATTTTGATTACATAGTCACCATTGTGTTTTTCCTCAAATTTAATTTCCTGAAATTTTAGGAATGAATCTCAGAAGCTATGTAATATTAATAATTATAACATAAATTTTTGGCTCACAGAAGTCCTAAACTATATTTTTTTAATATAATGGCTGCAAAAAGTTGATAATTATACTTGATTTTATATATTAAGTATAAAGCAAAATCATTGGAGGAGATTATTACAGTTGGAAGAAACTGATAGATTATTATTTATTATTTCTCCTTAATTCTAGTATTCTAATAAAAACGTCATGTAAGTCTTTTACAGAAAAGTGAAATCCTTACACTTGATACCGACAGAAATATCTAATGTATATTAAAAATAAAAGATTTTGATAATAATCTTCTTAATTTTATAGCACAACTGTTTTTGTATTGAACATTTAACTAACAGGAATAAATTTTTAGATTACAAACATGAAGTAATACTTCGAAATTTTTTTTTCATTCAATTTTTAAAAGATTTCAATTAGAATAAACCGAATCGTGTTTTAAAGATACATAATTGCCTAATTTTTTTTCATTCTACCATGGTTAAATCATGGAAAGCTTAACAAACTATAACTCAATATTAGTATCTTAATTATTCTAATATCCTCTTTCAATTTCGAATGGCACCATATACAAAGTAGTCAACATCGCTTACTCTATTTATGTATAGCCATGGGTTTGAGTCCTGATGGCCCTGAAGGCGTATACTTGGCTCACATATCGGGAAATTCAAAGTCCTTACTTGAGCAGGGTGTGAAGATTTGGATATCAGTTTAATCCCGTTCTCGTCCCTAGATCACGATTCCAAATTACGAGGCCTGTCGATAATATCCATACAAATTTCAAGTTAATTAACAGTCCTTCTCTTCAGTCTAGAACAGGTGTGGCCAACATTTTAGGAAGAGTGCCACTATTTGATTATATATATATATATATATATATACATATGTCATTTCCAAGTTTTCCATCAAAAAAAAAATTGAAAAAAGTGAAGTAAAATACTTATAAGCTTACCAAAGAATTGTGCATACACAAATAGTGTATTTTTTAATGCAAGTCTTCATAGTCGAAATTAAAAGTAATGTAATAAATAAGACAAAAGTACAAACTTAGGTTTTATGGTCAATAAACTTTTACATTTTCAGTCAGTTAATTTTGTCATAAAATAAAAATGAGCCCCTTTGAATTATTTAATTCCAAATAATTATTAAACATCCAGTACTGAATGTGGCTTTGAATTTTTTACTTATTTTTATCTGTATTCGGATCAGATCTTAAAAATTCCAACAAAATTAAGTTGTTTTAGTTGCATATGAGCTAGTTTTATCAATATTTATCTCATTATGTTCATAATAGAAAACATTTATTCAAAAACATATTTTAATCCCAATTTTGAGTGGTTTTTTTGTCTGAGACAACACCATTTCTAAAATTGTGAAAAAAATTGGTAATTATTTTTACTTTTTTAAGTTAGTTAAATTTGTAAATAAGTCTTTACGTGCCACTTTTACAATTCCACTCTGCCATGAGTTGGCCGTCCCTGGTGTAGAGTATCCATGAGAGAAGTAAAGGCGATAGCATACTGTCAGCTAAATTCGGAAGTCCATGCTCTACAGCAGGGGTGAGTGCACTTTTCCAATATACGGGCAACTTCTAAAATTTTTAAGATGTTGCGGTCCACCCAGTAGCGTAGGTGTGTATATCCTACATTAAAATCGTATGTTTTCTTTTCTTAACACATGGCTCCGACATTGTACTTTTCTTTTCAAGTATGATAGATTGTTATTTCTACTACAAAAATACAAGTAATACAAAATAGCCAAGTTGAATGCTTGAACAGCTAAGAAAGAGACCGTTGACGTATTTAATGCAGCTTGTAGGGAACATACGTACTCCGATGAATCTGAAACCGACGTTTGAACTTAATTTTTTCACTAATGAGTCTCGCACCATCACAAGACATAACATCAGCATAAAACCCAGTTCCATAGAAGCGCGAGGTGTGGGATGATGTCTCAATAGCCAACCCCATGTCATCGCGAGAAGAGTTGATCATCACCATTTATTTTCTCCTTCAGTTGGAGTGTGGGGAAAAATTCCTAAAAAAGGCCATTGCACTGATATCTTTTTTTTCCCTACAGCGACAGTAAACATGCTATACATCATAGTGTAGTGTGCCTCTAATAAAGGTACATGTGTCATCTACACATTTATTGCATCATTAGCTTAAGGTATCCTACTACGTTCGGAACCATGAATTTTAAAAAGCGGATAAATGGGTAATTTTCATGATATTTAGTGTCACTTAGATTAGAATACATGTATAAAAAAATTTTAAGGACATTATGACAAAAAAAATTTATTTAAATACAATATTTTGGCAAAAAATTAACTTAGAATAACCTTTATTCAAAATGTTCTCCTTTTGTAAAAAATGCTTCTATTGTATTAATATTTTGCCTGTATATAGCTCAGACCTCTGTATAGAGGCTCAACTATGATGTTTGAAAAATTCACATTATTTTCAGAGTTACAACCAATTGAAATAATTATCGGCGTATTTTCTTAAAATTTCTCCCTTCTAATTTCATAAAACATGGAGAAACCGACTTCTAAGTTATGCATTTCAAAAATTCTAGTTGAGCCTCTGTACAGAGGTCTGAGTTGAATACAGGCAAAATATTATTATAATATAAGCATTTTTCACAAAAGGAGAATATTTTGAAAATGTTTCATTCTATGTTCATTCTTTGTCAAAATATTGTACTTAAATATTTTTTTATTGTAATACTATTCTTAACCCAATTTTATACACATTTCTGATTTAAGTGATGCTAAATATCATAAATATTATCTATTTACACGCTTTTCTAAAATCACGGTTCCGAACGTAGTCGAATACCTTAAGTAGACACACACATCGCTTTAGAAAAGCCGATTCACCAATCTCATTGGTTTCGGTGTTCCATAAATATGTTTCTTTTATTGAGGATCTTCGGTCATAGTAAATGCTGTCATCCTAAAACGTCTTAGTGGTCCACCGATCGACCGTGATCGATGTAATACAAGACACCAAGGAAGGATATCATTTTTATCAAACGAAATTTGTTTCATTATCATAAATTAAATTCATCAAAAATACCACATTATTAAGGATAAAATTGTCACCAAAAGACTGACTGTTGTTACAATGGTCTTACAATAAATTATGTTAACAATTTTAATGCAAGATTTGGTATTCCTTCGAGAAATGTATTATTGAAACGGTTCTAGTTCACTTAAAAGGAGCATTCTTGCACAATCATAAATAAATGTATCAAATATCCTCGGAGATTCTTCCTCTAGATCCATCCAAAATGATTTAATCATTTGCAGTAACATATATACTATCAACCAAAAAGTATTTGGACGCCCATTCAAATGAAGACATCAGTGATCCTGATCTACGTCACACTTTCTGCACTTAACATCGTGAAGGAAACATTATTGGCATCAGACTCGTGCAAAAGTCACAAAATTCAAATCCGAATAACTGTTGAATATTTTAAAAATGGCCGATCCTTAGGGACATATCTAGTGAGTTAAACATTCCAAAGTGCACAATATCTTTTATAATTATAAAGTGGAAGGTGAGAGGTGATTTTTGGAATGTGCTTCAAGCAGGCGGACCCTCGAAACTAAGCAATAGAGTCCGACGACTTCTGTTCAAAAACAATTTGGAAAAATTGCAGCAAATAGATATCCAATATTCTCCAGGATTTTCAAGGAACATCCTGAACTATTGTTTCTATAAATACCACTCTCTAGAAAGTTTGATTGGTTTCTCTGTCGGGCTGCCACCCGTAAGCCTTTAATTACCAAATCTAACACCACGCTGCTCGTTTGAGGTGTTGCAAAGGACTTCGAAATTGCATCGTAGATGATTGGAAACATCTCCACTGAAGTAATGACTCAAGATTCAATCTCTAACATTCGGATAGAAGAGTCTGTGTTTGGCGCATACCTGGTGAATGCCTTTTGCTGTATTGCATTGTGCCTACAAAGAAGTTTGGTGTCGGTGGAATTATGGATTGAGGATGTTTCTCTCGTGTGGTATGGACTGGCACTTTTGATCCCAATTCATGGCAAGCTCAACGCCGACTCCTACTCCACTATTCCGGACAACGATATGCTTCCTTACCTGTGGTAATTTTAAAGGTTGGTCCATTGTTACTTACAAGATGACAATGTCACGTCACGGTAAGAGGTACACCAGAGATTGGTATGATGACAATGGAATGAAACGACTTGACTAGTCTGCCCAGATTCGAGACTTGAATCATATAGAAAATCTCTGGAACGATTTGAATTGATGAATTATGGGGTGAAGCAACCATCGAAGATTGGTAAAAAAGCTTACATGTCATCTCCCAGGAAGTTGAAGAAGATACCACTGCCCATCATCTAAACATTTGTGGAAAGAAAGGGTAAGGCTGTAATTGCTTCAGGTGGAGGCTCTACCAATTATTGGATAAGAATAAACTTTGTTTATCTTTGAAAAATCACTGGTGTCGAATTACTTATTGGTAGGTATTGCATAATACATAGGAAGACAAAAAGTAGAAAACCAAATGCAAGTATTTCCTATCTATTAGAAGCTATTTTCATTTAAAATTTTTTTTTTCTTTTTCATATTCATTTGCTATTCATGGGAGATGCCTTTATCAATTTTAACAAATTGAAAAATTCAGAAATTGAATTCAGATTAAATAGGCAGATAATATGTATATATATATATATATATATATATATATACATGGTTTAATTAGTTCTACTATAAGGTCTTCCGTATTCTCAGTGAATGTGAAATTAGACATATAAAAGTTTTATAATTACAAATGTCCAGAATAAAGTATGTTTGTTTATATGTAAGAAGGTAAGCGAAAGATAAATGCCATGAATTTCAATAGTTCCTTCAAAACTTCATAAACTGTATCTTCAATATGCGGTAAATATCTCTATATTACTATCTTATGAGCTTGAATATATTACGACTGTTTCCACTTAAAACTGATGATGTTATTCCAAAAAATAATTCGTAACATATACGTAATATTGCTTCAGAATAAATAAGGTAAACACTACATTAAGTTTCTCATTACAAATATAAGAAATAATATGAAATTAAAAAAAGATAAGGATAAATTCAAAAATTTCTTTAAAAAGTTTTATAGCAAAAAATGGTACCACACTCACATGTCTATGTCTTAGAAGAATTGAAAAAATAAAAAAACTGATGCATTTCATAACTAAAAACCCTGATTTTTGGCAGGGAAGAAAGTGTTTATTCCAACACCCGACATTCTAACCAGAAAAAGGCTTACATTTACCTATCTATTATAAAATTATTAGCAATTGCTTATTCTATAAATAGTTGTGTATCATTTCCTTCATTTGCAGTCGGATGTGTATTTTATTAATTATTTATATATTTTCTCCACACATAATACATAATCAGAAATATAACGTCCTAATATGAATATGAATCTTGAAAATGATCTAAATTTCTTAGAGTAATCATACGGAAGAAAACTAGAATTTTCGTACTTTATCCTGTGGAAAACACACAAAACTTGCTTCAGAATTTCATTTCAACTTCAAATGAGAGAAAGATTTCCTACATTAACAGGAAAGCCAAGTGGGTATGAAAGCAAGAATCTTTATTAAATTATTCATTCCATACCTTCTACGGTTCCAAGCGTCTCTAGATGCTTCTGGGTCTAGTGTAGACTAGATTATCCTGTCTAAAATTAAATTCATTCACGCCAGATACACACACTGGAACTGTGACGGAAATTTAGTTCGTGTTTAACTAAACTAAAGTGAAGAAGGCTCGCTTTAAAGGTCACGTGATGTATTTTGAAGCTTTCATTGACGTCAGGAAGTGACGTTTGGTTAGACAATTTATTTTATGGAATGGTGAGAGTTACTAATAAAAGCTTGCGCTTATTGTTAGCTATGCCTTATCTTTAAACAACGCGAACACATTTTATAATTTAAATGAGAATGAAATACATTGAAATGAAAAATTGGGCGCACTGTGATGGTCAGAATGGTTGTTAATTTATGAAAATAAAAACCGTTTATGTATATCATATGTATATATTTTCATACATATATATGCATGTTTTTGCACAAATGAAAGGAAAATACTATATAAAAAAGAGCTTCTCCAAGTAGGAAACCGATTTAAAAATTTTCGTATAAAAATTTGATTTCACTTCATAAAAAACTTTTTTCAGAAAAACTGCAAACACTGATTGTACATTCTTACATAAACTGCACCAGGTTAATACAAATTAGAAAAGATTATAATGAGTAATCTCATATTTGTTGGAGAAACCACACACACACATATATATATATATATATATAAGATTCTTTAAATAGCATATAGCAATTAGCAAATACTTTTTAAATAGTATATTAAAATATGATAAATATATTTCTATTATAGAATTAGTATTAAAAGAAAATTATATTATCCATAATAACGCTTATTATCAGCAAATTAAAGGTTTACCACAAGAGGGACCAGCTAGCAACTGCTTAGGAAATATCTACTTGAATTTTTATGAAAATGAAAGTATTAGTTATGAATCTTGTTACTTTTTAGATACATAGATGACTTAATTATATTTAGTAATATGTAGGAGACTTTGTTCCTAACCTTAATTATTATCCCCACTATTTAAAATTAGTAAAAACTAATTATAATAATGAGTCAGCTATTTTTTTGGACCTTTAATTAAAGGTTAAGAATAATTTGCTATTAAGTAATATTTTTGATAAAAAAGACTCATTTGATTTTAACATTATAAAAATGCCTTTTTGGGGTAGTAACCTACACCTCTCAATATTTAGAAATATTTTCTTAAATTTTATAAAAAGAAACAATGATTTAGTTATTGATAACATTTTAAAACAAACTAATTTTGTGAATTTTTGCAGTAATTGTTTAGAATACAATTTTCCAAGTAAATTTATTTATAGATATATTTCTATTTCTAATTAAATATATTTTTATCTTAGTTCATTATTTTATTTAAAATTCCTTTTATTTAGTTTATTTAAAAAATATTTTACGAAAACAAAAAAAAAATTAAGCGCTTATTTTAATTGCAATATATCGATTAGTATATAATCATCCAAGTTTATTTACCTTGTAATATATTTCTATTTGATTTTATCTATTCTTAACTTTAATCACTATCGTTTTTAAAACTTCCTTTATTTAGTTTATTTTTTTAAAAAAAAATCTTAGTTGTTTGTTTAATTGCAAAATAAATATCCAGGTGGCGCCACGATTTTTCCTTCTTGAATAGTTGATTCATTTGTTTTAAGTCATTTCGCGTTGGGTGTTTACTGTGGAAGGTTGAATTTTCGATCTCCAGTATTTATTTTACACGTAAGTTTTTTTTTTAAATTTTATTATTATTATTCCTCTCCTTGAGACATTCATTACTGTTCTCTTTTCTTAGCTTCATTTTAATATATTATCAGGTTTTTCTTCCACGTGTTGTATTAGGCTTAACTTTTCAACTTGTTTTTTTTCTTTTTTTTTCTATTATGTCGAAAGTTTCGGCTGTACGGGGAAGGTTGGATCCATAAATCATTGCTAATCCTAATTCACTGTCCTAATTCAGCGACTGCTTTAGAAATCGTAATAAGTATCCAGTTTAGTCCAAAGACTTTTTTGTATCTACATTTGTTGTGTCTGGTGAATTCCAATTTCTTCCTGCCTTAGCACTGAATGTATTAGTACTTCTTCACTTTTATTTTATATTACTAAATATATATATATGTATACACTTCAAAAAGCATAAAAGAATAAATAACGGAAACAAAATACAAAAATCACAAAAAAACATACCGAAAAATCCGGAGTATAATGAGCACCAATACTTTCAAGCTGCATTTTTCACTTTCAAGGTATATTCACAGTATAACGCGCTCCTCCTTTTTTTTACGAAAATCCTGAATTCTACGTGTGCAAAACTGTTATGCTTAAAAGTCATTTATTCGAGGTATTATCCCAAGCTTTTGCAAAAAGCGTATACTTCTAGAATTGCACCCCTTCTCTCTCTCTCTCTCTCCGAGTTAATAAGGAATATTATTCCTTTTAATTGAACAATATTTGGATATATATAAAAAGCTAATTTTTTTAATGCTCATATCATTTTATTTATTAGCTATCATTTTTTATAATTAACGTGAATCCTTAATTTTGAGTTATACGCCGGAAATTACGGTAATGATAATTTTAAAAAAAAGAAAAATTAAATTAAACAAAACTTGAAAAAGGGTCCCCAGTGAATGAAAAAGAAATGTTGAACACTTTGGACAGAATAAATAGGGTTAAACTTAACTGATGTTTCCAACCTTACCGCTATGCATGTTGATTAGTCAAAAAATCCATAAAGGAAATAGAGTAGTTTGGGGAAAAAAACATCTTAAGAAATGAAGGAGAAAATAAACAATTTAGATTTTGAAATATAACATAAATTCATAAAAAAGAATTTTAAAACTTTTACTTACAACATCTTTACGAAAAAAAAAAGAAGAAAAAAAAGGTTCGTGAACTGATTATATAGCCACATTTATTAAGGTAAATATCCTACAAACACATCCCCTATACTAGTATGTTGAAAAAGATGCAAGTTAATTACAGTTGGCAATCAAAACGAAGAAATACGTAAATGAATGCTGTGTTTTAAAAAGTGTGTTTTGAGCATAAAATATTCTTAATTTTCTTATGGAAACCACTAACAAGCTGATTTATTGACATTTTTGTTATGTAGTAATTATTGAATCAAAAGTCATTAAGAAATTTTGAGAAAGTATAGTCAAAAGGCAAGACCTAATAGTAGAAATAACTAATAAAAAAGTAGTACATAATAAAAATAAAAATACTTAATAAGTGAGAAGATGGTGATCTCTCTACTCTATTGTAAGTTAATTTACTGTAAATGTCAATATATCTTATAGTTATTTATTCAAATTTTAAGATTTTTTTCAAGTTTTAATTCCTACCATTTTAAGCAATTAGCAACTTGGTGTAATATTGTATACATATGCGTGTGTGGGTAATGGTGGTGGTTAGCTTTATTTCATGATTATGTGTTTTTCTTTAGCTGTTGATTTGTTGAGGCATGATATTGTTATTTTGGTAATCCGCTTTCTTTGACGATCCCACACACATATGTAAAAAACTACGGGATTGATTGATTGATTATTAACGTCGCACTGTTTAGCTACACGAGGGCTTTTGGCAACGGACCACGTAAATTTTAACCATGGTCGGGGATACACACCTATGGTACCCTCCCTAACTATCACACCCACCAACGAGAAAAGTTTCGCCCCGACAGATTTAAGGCATCGCTGACTTACACGGGGGGTTTTTAGTGGTACGGGCTCGAACTCGGACAAAGCAAGCCACGGTCCGATATTTATCCCACTGGCTCCCCCCAAAAACTACGGATAGCATCTAAAGGTTATAAAATCACAGAAAGAAAAGCGAGATAAAAATGGGCTGCAGCATTTACACATGATGAAGACAAAAAAAATGAAAAATAAGTTTGCTATTTATAGGGGGGTTGAAGGCCCGGTATTTTTCTCAGGCGATTGATCAAAAAAATACCACTGATAGTGCCGCAATTTTACACGAACAATTCCGAGTAGTGGGGAAGTAGTTAAATAAGTCAACGTGGGTCCTGAAGGAATGCACCAAATAACTAAAAGTTATTAAAATGATATTAAAGGGAATTATTACACATATACACTGGTGCAAAACGCAACAAAGTAAAAAAATTTTGCAGATAGCCATGGGATTGCAGAAAAAGGGGGTCTGGAGATCAGTAGAGGGAACACGTAAGTCAGTAGAAACGCCCGCGTATGCAAAACAGGGAAAAAAACGTCAGAAGGATGTGAGCGTACGCAAAACGCGTGATGTTTGGGGGCGCTGCTCAACAAAAAGAAATGAAGGAAGACGCAACAATATCCCTGCGGGCCCGTGAGCGTTCGTGAAATATGGCTAGAAGAAATCATCGGGTGACTTCACACGTGGAAGAATGATCGGAAAGCGGAGGAGAGGCTTGTCACCAGTGTAGCTGCAGAGTTCGAATAAAACCGGTTGTCTCGCGCGTTTGGGAAAGCTTTCCAAACAAAGGTACAGCTGTTAGAAAGGTTGGGGGGCCGCCGAGGACGATAACGCGGGGGATGACCGATTTTCATCCTGCAGGCGAAAAGAGGTCGACAGAGTCAGCAAGCACCATTGCCAAATCTGCAGCAACAGGTCGACAAGTGTAGGGTTTACGTGGCTAGACGCCTTCCAAAAAGGGGGCCTGTTCACCGCCGTCCTGAACGCTGCCTCCCATTGAAAGATGGCCACCAACCCACCGTTTCGTGGACCAGAGAGGAAAAAAACTTGACAACTGACCCCGGAGTCGTGTTTTTTACGGACGAGAGTGGGTTTCAGCCCCGAGCGATTCTCAACGCGTTTTTTGGAGAGAGATCGGGACCCGGTTTTATCCCAGTAAATCGGAAAGACATCGTTCGGTGGTCCTGAGTTCTTTTTCGGGGCATTAAGCGAAGGGCGGAACTGAGCTTAACATTTTCGACAGAGGGCTGAAACCGGGGTCCATTATGAGGAGGTACTTCTTCCCATCTGCATCTTTTTTCCCAGGTGCCCCAGACTTCATCTTTTTGGGTGACAATGCACTGCCACATAGCACTCTTTTTCTGCTGAAGAGCTGCTGGAAAGTGAAGATATCACTGAATGGTTTGGCCAGCGTGTCCGCAGATTTAAATCCCATCGAACATGGGGATTTTTGGGGGACGTATTGCCACACACCACATCATCCGAGTACAACCAACAACTCAAACAGATGTTGATTGAGGAATGGGCACCCTACCTCAAGAAATTTTCACCAGCTGGTTCTGAGTATGCGGAGACGGTGCAAAACAACCATTGAGTAAGGGGAAAGGATATACCATATTAAGGGGAAAATCTGTTGTTGTTCTTCCTGTTGATAGACAATCATGGTCACGAATATGCGTTCAATAAAGCTTGTTTTTGTTTGATTCCATACTGTATGCGTTGTATTCCTTTTTCAGCGCCGATGCTTTCGTCATCCTTTACGTTCATAATACTCTCCCTCATTTCAGAATTTCATGTCTCTCAGATGATTTTTCGTGAAGTTATGGCAATAAACCCACCTGTTGCTTAAGTTTTGCACACTAGTGTATATATATATATATATATATATATATAAAATTTCTCGTGTCAAAAAAATCAGAAATAATAAATAACTATAAACATTTTACTAAATATTGCTTAAATCAGAATTACCCAATTAATTTTATTAATAGTTATATGAATAAAGCTATTCAAAATATCTAAGATTAAAATTTCTGAGATTGATAATAGTTTATTACTATAAACTTAAATATTTCTTTGTCATAATTATCTCCATAATCTAATATTAGATAAAATTACTTATTATTATTTTATTCATATTTACTCTCTAGAGTTATTAAAGTTATGCTATAACTTGAAACTCTTATTAATTTTTATTTCCATTCTTTTAATACTTTTGTTGAGTTCTACCTTACAGCCTTTCACTTGATTTAAATCTGCATTAGGGTCCAGAATCTGGCAATAACTTATTTATCGCAATTAGATTTAGGGCGGGCTTTGCATTTGTAAGTGCAATTTTTAAGTAAGTTACCTCTATCTTGTAAAGGATTTAGATATTCCTATCCATTATTTTCTATTGGTTTTTGCTCGGTGTTATTTACATAAAAGGGGGAAGGCTGGCTGGCCAAAATCATGTCCAACCCCACTTTTATATAAATTATTTTATATATTAGCTGTCCTAAGTCAGCAACGTTTATAACACTGAAGCATCTATTTTATAATTTTTAATCTCAGTTACTCATATTTCTTTTATTGTGTGATTTTCCTACTGTCTATATGTTTTTCGAACGTGATTATTGGATGTTATCTCTTGATTGTAGAGAATAAGCCTATATATATATCTATATATATAATTGCCCATAATTTTCTCTCGAAGGATTTTAAACCATAATGGTCTGGTGCATTTTAAGAATTTGTGTGATTACTTTTATTTCTATTTTACTTGCATGGCAGAAAATAAAGACTAGCGGTTTTTTTTATTATTCTTAATTAGCAATTGCAATCTTATCTCATCCGTGTATTCGGACCAATGAGAAAAACTTTAGAGCAAATCATATGATTCTAACAGTTTTTGGTTAACAAAAGATATATTAAAATTCGAGATCTAAGGAGCGAATAAAGGATGCTTTTGTGAGCGTCATGTAATTCGCACGTGCTAATGCATTCCTTTGTGTGTTGCTACTTGTTTTATCTTTGCGCAAAATAAAACTTAAACTTAAAGATAACCAGCCTCCTCATCTTTCAACGACTGCAAACAACACGACAGGAGGATCACCTCAATATCAATATTTAATGAATCAAGCCAGTGTGATTCCACACCACATACACACACAAGATTTAATTATTTTATGTTCAATACAGTAGAAACACCTTACCCAATAATTACATTTGGGTATATATATATATATATATATATATATATATATATATATATACGGTTTACTCATATTACTTCCTTTTCATGTAATAATGCCATTTTATTACTATATTGAAAAAATATATGTACAAAATGCAAAACAGACCATATTTACCAAGCGAAGAATGTTGTCTTATATTTCTTTCAATAAAGATTCAGCAATACGCACACATAAATTTATTATTATTATTATTATTTTACATTTTACTTTGAATAAAAACAAAAACATATTATCTATAAATGAATACATAGAAAAAAAAGGATTAGTTATTTATATTACATATAGTATTTTGATAATTTTGAAGAGTTTTATTGTAAAGTATTATCAAATTCTGCTCTAAATTGAAAACTCTCATTTTAACAGATAAAATTTTGATGCATTGGATACAATTCCTTTCATCTATTTATTGGTGTCACATCCGATCACAAATTAAAACAGAATATCTTAAGGTATCCGACTTCGTTTGGAACCGTGGTTTTGCAAAAGCGTGTAAATGGATATTATTTATGATATTTAGTGTCACTTAGATTAGAAAATGTATATAAAATTGTTTTAAGACTAGTATTACAATTAAAAATAATTTAAGTACAATATTTTGACAAAAAATGAACATAGAATGATCCATTTTCAAAACATTCTCCTTTTATAAGAAATGCTTCTATTATAGTAATATTTTGCCTGTATATAACTCAGACCTCTGTACAGAGGTTCAGTAAAATTTTTTTAAATATAAAACTTAGAAGTAGGGTAGGTTTACCCATGTTTTACGACAACGGAGGGGAGAAATTTTGAGAAAAAAACGCCGATAATTATTTCAATTGGTTGTAACTCTGAAAGTAATGTGAATTTTTCCAATATCATAGTTGAGCGTCTGTACAGAGGTTTGAGCTATACACAAGCAAACTATTATTTTAAAAGAAGCATTTTTCAAAGAAGAACATTTTAAAAAAAGGGTTTTT
>BMAV01011615.1:55042-78150 GCA_019973955.1 Trichonephila inaurata madagascariensis | reverse complement strand
GGGGTCCACTTTGGGAATCACTGCTATAGACGATAGTGTTAAGATACTAAGAGTATCAGGGTAGAGGGGGAAATAGTTTAGACTGGATGGCCACCAGGGGCGGTTCTAAGGCCGGACCCCTGCCCGGGATGGCATATTTTAAGGGCGGCATTTGGATCGCAATTGGGAAAACATTTTTTTTTTTATGTTACAAAAATATTGATATATTTTCTGAAATATTGGGTGTGAATTTGTGGCATTTCATTTAACGTATCTTTTTTTCCTTAATTTGTACTCTATGTTTAATGTCAGTTTTTCTTTTACATTGAAACATCAAGGGTTCTAGGTGTGAGTATATCTTAAATGATGAAATTTGATATGTTTACACCTCTTTTTCAATAGTAACTTTCTCCTCATCCTGGAGTGGGGTCGCAACAGACATTTCTTTCACTCATATGACGTCTGGTGTCAACTATCAAAAAAGGGGACAAGGGTAATAAGAGTTTTTAGTAGATAGCTACACACACACACACAGGAGATGTTTTATTTTAGTATTGAGTGTGTAGAGTTACTATAAGTTGTGAAATATAAAAGCTTGTGAGAGAGATCCCCACCATCAGCAGGCACTTTTTCGAATAAGTTGGCCTGCTGAAACGGGCTGTTTCTTTTCTCTTGCATTTTACTCGTAATTATGTGGTTAATTTTGAATTATTTTGTATTGTTTATGACTTAAAATAAATGTGTGTGTAATATTGATTAGCTGCTTTTTAGTTTGTTAGAATCACATTAAAGTTTTATATAGGTGGGTATCTGTGTGAACAATTTATCTTTTTTTAAAAAAAAATTATATATTTTGCTTTGGCGAGAGGGGCGCCATTTCTCATTTTTTTTCCAGGGCAGCAAAACTGATAAAGGTGGCCCTGGGGCCACATTTTGGGAGCGGAATAGTACCAGAGGGTCGCACCTTTTTAAAATGATTGCATCCATCAACTTTGCATCTCACAAGGAGAGTGCAAGATCTTGGGGTCTCACGGATTTAGTTCAAATTCTGTAGGGTGGTAGATTTAGTTTCCCTGTTGATGAAGAGAGATATATGGTTATAGGGGCCACTGCTCAATTTTTAGATATTTGCAATAGAAAAGATGCAATTCGCTCGTTAAATTCATTTCTGTGGGTTTTATTTAGGTATCCGAGACTACGTTCGGAACCGTGATTTTGTAAAAGCGTATAAATGGATAATATTTATGATATTTAGTGACACTTAGATTAGAAAATGTATATAAAATTGTTTTAAGAATAGTATTACAATAAAAAATTATTTAAGTACAATATTTCGACAAAAAATGAACATAGAATGATCCATTTTCAAAATATTCTCCTTTTGTGAAAAATGCTTCTATTATATAATATTTTGCCTGTATATAGCTCTGACCTCTGTACAGAGGCTCAACTAGAATTTTTGAAATATATAACTTAAAAGTGGGTTTATCCAGGTATTACGACAACAAAGGGGAGCAATTTTAAGAAAAAAACGCCGATAATTATTTCAATGGGTTCCAACTCTGAAAATAATGTGAATTTTTCAAAAATAGTTGAGCCTCTGTACAGAGGTCTGAGATATATACAGACAAAATATTATTATAATAGAAGCATTTTTCACAAAAGGGGAACATTTTGAAAAAAAGGTTCTTCTGAGTTATTTTTTTGCCGAAATATTGTATTTAAATTGTTTTTGTCAAAATGTCCTTAAAACAATTTTATACATGCATTCTAATCTAAGTGACGCTAAATATCATGAAAATTATCCATTTATGCACTTTTTTTAAATCACGGTTCCGAACGTAGTCGGAAACTTTAAATTCATTTCATTTATCTGGTTTAGCGCAGCAACAACAGAACGGTGTTCCTCTTCGTTAGAGTCCGTGGAGGATGAATAACTTTTTATTTTATATCTATTTTTACATATAAAGATACATAATGGAGTTTAAATAAATTGGAAATGAAATGTCTTTATTAACTATAAATTTTATGAGTCTTATTTTTGTCATTATCATTCGTATAAGTACAGAATACTTATGACAAAACAATAAAAACCCCTTAACTGCTGGAAACAATAAATAAAGCATTTATCAGATCAATAGAATTAGTATAAAAATACGACTAGCTTCTTACCCCTCATTGTCCGTACAATGGTGACACTTGTCATAAAAGCAAATGAAACATAATTTCGAAAATCATGCCACACTTAGAATTAGTGCAGTATTACCCATTACGTGTAATCGTTTGCTACAGAACTGAATTTAGCGAGTTAATTGCATCTTCAATTGCAAATATCAAAATATTATTGAATAGGGGGGCCCCTATAATAATATCTTCAACTACAGGGACGCTAAATCTACGATCTTGCAAAATTTGAACTATGTACATGATCCCAAGCCCTGGCACTTTCCATGCCAGAATTGTACTCTAAAAATCAATAAATATAGACTAAATAAAATAGTAACGGTTTTATTCAATTTATTTACTGTGGTAATTTCATATATGCAGCAGCAAGCATGCTTAATTTTAGAATCGTTTTAATGTTTCTCAAATGTGTACACTATCTCACTTTTCTACAATATTTTGAAATAAGGAGATTGCTTGTTGCTCGCAGCCTTCAAGTTAATGACAGCCCACTTACATCTATATTTACTCCTGTTGATCTTCAGGCAATAAAAACTCGAACTAGTTTGATATCACGGGGCACGCGCCAAGTTATTTATGTTCGCCAAGATAGACGATAACATTACAATATGGTTCCTTGATATTTTGCTGTTTTTGGAATATTGCAAGTTTTCAGTACTTTTTAATTGATATTCATTATAATTTTTTAGTATTTAAAGCCACCATCTTGGATTTCATTGCAGCGACAACAAGCACTGCTTGGTGGGATTCTTTTTTCGTGTCAAGCTGCGTTTGGCGCCTTGCCCCGTGATATCAAACTAGCACCCAAAAACTTTGCTCACAAATATGTTGACCTAAAAATATAGAGAACATTTTCTGTGTCTGTTTGATTTTCTGACCGTCTTGGCAGACTGCTATTTGCCCATCCCTGCTATAAATTAGACTGCAGGGAGGGCTGTTTGTTTAGCTTTAAGACCTTGTTATGTATTTGATCTTCTGTGGATTTAAAAACCTGATGAATAGAAATCGCCGAATGAAATTACAGTTCTGGAGTTAAGCCTTACTTAAAACAAGGGCTTAAAATTTCAAGGGTGTATTGTCAATAGTTCCCAATGCTGCTTTAATTTCAGGTAATTAAGTAAACTTGGATTATTTGATTTGTGGTACTTACGTATTAGTTTCCCCACAGCCCCAAATTGGCGCCAAGTGAATCACGCCATTTTCCACAAAAATTTGACTGTTTTTTTTTTTTTTTTTCCCCATATAAAACACGCGTTAGAATCTTTGTTGCTTTGATACCAAGGCACTAATATCTCTTCACGGAAGCTAGTACCGTTATTTCAATTCCTACTATCAGTTCACACTCTCCCTTTATATATTTGGTTATATAACTTTTTCACTTGGTATCTCATACACACATATATATTATATAGATATATAATATCTCTTGTTCAAATTTTCAATCGTAAATAAAATACTTTTTGCTCAAATACATTTTTTTAAACTTGTAGTGGGTGACACTTGACGTTAATACAATTTTTTTTTAGGTAAATAAAAGAAATATAGTATCAGTATTGATAAGGTAAATGCTTAATTTTTGTATATAAAGTTTAAATTGATTCCAGTACAGGGTTTCTAGAAGTGGAGAAATGTATTTCATGGTATCAAAGACGCAGAATTTGAAAGCAAATGCAGATCTTAATCTAGTATTCAAAGATGGGCAGCAGAAAAATGTGCCCAGCAATAATTATTCTTCAGTTGTTTGAAATTGTGAGTTTGGTTCATCTGTAACCAGTTCCCTTCTATAATAGAGACTCTAGTATTATAATCAGTGTAGCATAAGAATTTTTAGAATTGAATCCAATATAAAATTGACTATAGGAATATGTAAATGCATGCACAGTATGGTAAAAATGGATGCGTATCAGCAGACTTTGGAAAGACTCATTACCATTAGCAGTGACAGGTAAAAAGATTCACTCACATCAGGGTATTTAGCAGCAAACGGTAACGATATAACTATCGGAAGCCGACCAGTCAGCCCTCTCACTACAGCTTCACGTTAATGCTTTGGTAAAAATAAACCTTAACCCATCATTTTGACAAGAAACTGCCACAATGACATCGTCAACTAACGCTCTAACCCGAAATAACACAACTGGAGACTATATTAGTTATGTTAATTGCAGTAATACCTAAGCAAATTCCCAGCTTCTCTAAATCTCGTTTGAAAGTTTCCCAACAGGTTTTCTTCCCTAGGAGGGGATGTACATGACGCTTTCCTCATCGAAACTATCAGTGATCTCAACTAAAGGACCTACTGACTGGCCCAAACGGAAATTCTTTTCCGGCTTAATTGGTAAAAGACAATGTCTGCAGCCCCTCTAAAAAGCTATTCGAATCTTACACACTGGCCGCCCATCCGATATAGTGGTGTAATGATTTCACTCAGCTCTTGGTTAACTATTTATTCCAATATGAAAATCATCAACAAAAAAAAATAATAATAAAATGGTATATTCTATTACAGTTCAATATCAAAAGGGTCCGTAACAATTTCGAGTCTCTTTCGCACTCTCTTCCGTTCCTTGATTTTCCAAGCCAGGAGACCCCTGTTCTTCGCGGGCTGGTCCGTAATCACTTCGAGTCTCTTTCGTACTCTCTCCCGCTCCCTCGACCTTTCAAGCCAGGAGACCGCTGTACTTCGCGGTCTTGTTATCGCTCTTCCTATCGCTCAAGGGACGTCCGAACGGCTCCCTTCAAAAATCCAGTCTCCTCCTGTCCGGACTCTCGCCCTTTTTATATCATCTCTCTTTCTCCTAGTCATCCACCTCTCATCTCTTTGTTGGCCCCAGTCCCCCTGGTTCTTCTGCCGTTTTCCGGTCTCGGCTCCCTTGATGTCTTACCCTTCTGCCGCGCCAAATCGGTCCCGTTTCCGCTAGTCTCAAAGAGGCGTCGAGGCTGGGTGCACATTTGTACGTTCTCAGACGCGACGTCATCACCGAGTTGTGGGAAAATTAATACACAATGATAAGGCGAATCTTTTTGACAGTCCGGTCAGCTGGGAATAAAGGTGCCGAAACTCGAACACCCAGCTACGAAATTCCTTCCCAGCAATTAGGGAAATGCTTGGAATTTTCGCAGGTTTTGTCAGCAAGGGATCTGTTGGAAAATAGGGGAAAGAGACATGCTTCGTTACAGTGGTAAGTGACGCTGATTGTGGTGCCGTAAGACCTGGATTCGTATCCCGGAGAAGGCATGGATGTTTGTATTGTAATCCTTCATGACTTTAAATTCCTTCTTTCCTTTGTAATGTGTGCTTCATGTTTACTTCTGTAAGCCCCCGTGTGATACTTTGTGGTGCACCGGGATTTATAAATGTGTGTTCTCAATAAAAAAAATCTTACAATATTAGAACCAGAATATTAAAAACAAGTGAACGGGGGATTTAGAAAAAATAATCTGATAGTTCGATATTTTGCCAATTTTAACGCCGAAGTTCTTGAAAGTATAATGTACATTCTTGTTGGAAATGTCGAAATTAGGATATTGAAGAATTGCTTGAAACTTAATTTAGAATAATGAAATGATGAGCAAGATAATTTTAACTTTCATAAAAGTTTGGGATGCTCTCTGTTTCCTTTTCTTACTCCGGTTTTCCACTTGTCAGCGCCAAAATACTTATCAGATAGGGGGGAGGATCTATTGCAGATCCATATCCCTGTGACGTGAAGAAACGTTTCCTTTTCTTGTTCACATTGTGCTACAAAGCATTGATGCACTTCTTTTTTTCTTTTAATGGATTGCCGAGACTACAGTAGCTTTGTTGTTAAATTAACAGAACATTTGTAACTACGAGTCATATGCTTCAGAAGACAATCGTGACTGATTCGAAATCACGTCGTCCGTTCGAAATATGAGGCGTTGATAAACAACCAATCAACTAAAGGCAATCGTGTAACGGTGCTGATGTAATTGAAACCTTTTAGTTAATGTCCCTCTGAGGAATAGGGCTGCGGTAGCCCAGTGGTTAAGGTATCGGACCATGGCAGACATGTCATGAGTTCGAGCCCAGTACCACTGAAGACCCGCCGTATAGGGCAGCGATGCATGTTAAATCTGTCGAGAGCTGAAACGTCCTCCCGTTGGTGTGGTGTGGTAGTTAGGAGAGGGGGTGCCAGCTCAAGTGTCATCCACGTCATTTGACCATGGTTCAAAATTACGTGGTCCGTCGCCAAAAGCCTTCGTGTAGCTGAACAGTGCGACGTTAATATATTCACTCAAACTCAAACCCCTCTGAGGAATAACACGAATACAGTTGGAATGTAGTGTTAAGGCACGGCCCAATGACGAGGCCAACACGTAAATAGGCACCCCACAACTTCCTCACCACGCCGCCTTTCATTCTTGACAGATTGAATTTGCACATCACTTTATCTACACGACAGATCTTAGTGGAACAAGAATTGATTCATCTGAATGTCTTCATTTGGCACTGTGTGAAAGTTGGATGAGAATGGAAGTTAGTTCACATACCATCCTCCTTTCTTGACCGTAATTCAAAATTAAGAGGTCCAACACCAACTGACCTCGGGTTTCATCTAAAAGTAAAAACCTAGGGAGAGAGTGTTTTTTTATTAGCTTGATTGATTGATTGAAAATTAACGTCGCACTGTTTAGCTACACGAGGGCTTTTGGCGACGGACCACGTAATTTTGAACCATGGTCAAGTGACGTGGACGACGCCTGAGCTGGCACTCCCTCTCCTAACTACCACACCACACCAACGGGAGGACGTTTCAGCTCTCGACAGATTTAACGTGCATCGCGCTGCCCTACTCGGCGGGTCTTTAGTGGTACTGGGCTCGAATTCGTGACAAGGCAAGCCACAGTCCGATACCTATACCACTCGGCTACCACGGCCATTGTGTGTTTTTATTAGCGTCGCACTATAAAGCACAACACGAAGCAGTGGACCTCGTAATTTTAAGGGGTGTTGGAAAGCTAAAATCTTATTTTTTTTGACAATTTGTGATTTTTACATTTTCAAATTGCATAGATTTTAACCTTTCTAAAAAACCTTACTTTAACCTCTAGGGTAATTAGAAGCCCTTAAAACCTATTCTTAAGTAATAGTTGAAACTGGGCCACGCCCATTTGAAAGGCAAAAAACGTAAGCGAAGTACTTCGTTTTTGCTTAAAAGTTGTGAAAGTCTAATATAAACCAAAACATGTATCTTTTATTGTAAATTGAGCCTTTTATTTTTTCATTTCCTAGCCGATGAGAAGTCTCACTGCATACATTAAAATCAATTTATCTCAAAATGTAAATTTTGATGTTCGATGTACCTTTTCTGAGAAACTACTGTTCACAGGTATGTAAATTTTTTATGATATATTTATATAATGATGGCTAATATATACTGAAATGAGCTTTTTGTAAAAAAAAAAATCAAAAATTTATTTTTTAATAATTTTTTATGCGAAAAATGGGTTAAATTTCGCAATATTTGATAAATATTTTCATAAATTACTAAAAAAAATCAAAATTAGCTAAAAGATCATTTCAGTATAGTGAGAAAGGTGTACTTTAATTGTATTAAAAATTTCAAGCATGTACATATGACAGATTTTGAGAAAAGGTACATCGAAAACAAACAATTTAACATTGTCAGTATATATATATATATAGAGGTTTCTAACTCCTCTTAAGCCATGGTCAAGTGATGAGGATGAAACCTGAGTTGGCACTCTTCTCCAAACCTCCACAAATTTAACGAGCATCAGCCCTTTTGAACGGCAGGTTTTCAGTTGCACTAGGTATCGAACTCATGATGCACCGGCCACGAGCTTTTGACTGTAACCACAAGGCTACAGCGGCCACAAGAAAATCGAGATCTTAACCGAGTTTAATTTCTGGTAATCAGTAATCAAATCAAGGCACGGGGGAGACTCTCGATTCCTCTAAAGATCCATCGTATGGAATAAAGACTGCTACTGAGCATTAAATGCGTGTGGAATGGGGGCGATTCATCACCAGAGGGCGCTGTGATTGTTTAGCGATTGCCACGTGTTTATCCAATAACAGCTAATCTATTATACTTGTGGGGATAATAGCCTTTGTGTTGCTCTATATCCCACAAAATCTGAACTGAACTATTACACTTGTGGTAGTGGGCTAACCGTCGATTTTGCCTACATTCAAATTTTATATTCTTTAAATTTTTTAAGTGTTCTATTTTTAATTTATTTTCCAGTATTTTGCTTTTCGTATAGTTATTAAATATATACATACTTTTAGTTTACCGTATTAGATTTAAGCTTAGTTTATACTTCTGTTTTTTGACCTCGTGCCTAGTATTTTTGTACACTTTTAGGCTTAGTAATTAGTTTGCCAGCCACATTGTGTTTAAAAAAATTATGGATCATTCAATTGTACAAAGTCCTTTATACTTAAAAATTAAGTGTTAAAGTGTAGAACAGAGGGGGGCCAAGAACAGGGGGGAATCAATCGCCAAGCAACTTAATTTAGCGATGGGTGTTTTTGGTGACCGGAATCGATAGCCAAGCAACATAATTTAACGATAGGTGTGCCGAGAATTTTTTTACAAATTGTAAGTTTGTAATAAAAATAAAGAAATATTAATATGAAATTAAAAAATATATATTTATAAAGCTATCACAGTAATACATAAAAATAAAAATTATGTATTCTTTTAAGTTAAAAGAAAGGAATGATTTCATTTTGTTATACGATAATAGATACAAATCCGAAAAGGCCGCCAAAATACTCAGACGAATCAAATACGCGGAAATTTGTTGAACGTATTGTCATGTGATTATGACGTCAGATGAATCGAGTCCATTGGATTTTGATATCTTACAGGAGATGCAGCATGTGGGAGAATATACAAGTTCATTTTTATTGCCCATGTAAATTTTTGTAGCTCAAAATTACGACATTCGTAGTTTTAATTTTGTTCTGCGTATTACGCATTATTGATATCAATATGCAAATACTTTTCACATTCTATAGACATTGTTTATTTTGTAAGCGAATGAAAATTTAAATTTACCTTCAAATGTAAAATTCGTGACATTGAAAATTTTTTTTTCAACGTTTTCTGCTGCTCGACTGAAAAGCATACAGAAAGTGCGTATTATTTCCGATTCACAGTTAGATGACGAAATCGTCACTTGAATCAGCTCTCTACACTCAACATTTCAATCCTCTGCAGATCTCTAATGTTTATCTCTATCCCTCTACCATACAATAAATCTTACTCAACAAAAACAATTTTATAAAAGACTAGTGCGCCTAGTTGTTTCTCAGTCATTGTTCGAAACTATACAAGGCAATTGGCGAGGTACAGTGGCGCACACAAGGGGGGTGTCCTAGAAGTCCGGACACCCCCCAATAGCCCTTGATTTTTTTTTTCAATTGGTTATAATCCTATGTATATAGTACGTAAAATTTAATTATGTATTTGTTATTAATAATTAATTGTATTAATTAATGCTAATTATTTATTCAATAATTAATTTTGTATTGTTTTTGTTACCGAAAATCGACAAAATCAAAAGAATATATTGAGCGGCGTATTGGAGCATGATACCAAAATGGTGGACTTTCGACCCTGGACCCCCCCTCCCCTTGAAAAATGTTTGTGTGCGCTACTGGCGAGGTATCATACAACTTTAAAACTCGATCAAGTGGCAACGACAACACCTGATTTAGTACCCAACTCTTTGCACTTCTACACCACGTCAAAGTGTGGATTTTAAACCTCGACTAATTAAATGCTCATCGGCTTTCCTAAGCGGCAGGCCTTCATGGCACCCGAAAGCGATTCAAGAATTGGACAGAAACAATGATTTCGCAACCATGACCACTCGGTTACCTTAGCTACTATTGGCGAAGGACCTCGTAATTAAGAACATTGGTTAGATGTCGAGGCACCTTACTCTCCAAAATTCTATTCCCCTCCATAGCGAGGACATAAGAGCTCCGATAAATTTAGCGTGCATCAGTCCAGCTACACGACAGTAAGTAGCATTCGAAATGAAACCATTGTCACTCTGCACATTATGCGGAATAATGAAATCCCCTGCGCGTTAAAATGATTGAACTGGAATGAGTGAATGAGTACTCTAAAGCAACAAGAGGGCTATTGGCGAAGGACCTCGTAATTAAGAACATTGGTTAGATGTCGAGGCACCTTACTCTCCAAAATTCTATTACCCTCCATAGTGAGGACATAAGAGCTCCGATAAATTTAGCGTGCATCAGTCCAGCTACACGACAGTAAGTAGCATTCGGAATGAAACCATTGTCACTCCGCACATTATGCGGAATAATGAAATCCCCTGCGATTTAAAATGATTGAACTGGAATGAGTGAATGAGTACTCTAAAGCAACGAGAGGGCTATTGGCGACGGACCTCGTAATTAAGAACATTGGTTAGATGTCGAGGCACCTTACTCTCCAAATTTCTATTACCCTCCATAGTGAGGACATAAGAGCTCCGATAAATTTAGCGTGCATCAGTCCAGCTACACGACAGTAAGTAGCATTCGGAATGAAACCATTGTCACTCCGCACATTATGCGGAATAATGAAATCCCCTGCGAGTTAAAATGATTGAACTGGAATGAGTGAATGAGTACTCTAAAGCAACAAGAGGGCTATTGGCGACGGACCTCGTAATTAAGAACATTGATTAGATGTCGAGGCACCTTACTCTCCAAAATTCTATTCCCCTCCATAGCGAGGACATAAGAGCTCCGATAAATTTAGCGTGCATCAGTCCAGCTACACGACAGTAAGTAGCATTCGGAATGAAACCATTGTCACTCCGCACATTATGCGGAATAATGAAATCCCCTGCGAGTTAAAATGATTGAACTGGAATGAGTGAGTGAGTACTCTAAAGCAACAAGAGGGCTATTGGCGACGGACCTCGTAATTTTGAACCTCGGTCAAAAGACGAGCACTTTCCTCTTCAAACTCTCATACTACGCGAATAAGAGGACTTTGAACCTCGACAGATTTAACGTATATCAGCCCCTTGATAAGGCACCCCTTCAGGAAATAGGGCTCGATCTCACATGACACATCGACCACGAGTTCGAGACCATAGCCCCTAGACTACGACGGTTACAAACTAAACTGGAAAGTCTCAATGTTAACACTTAGTAGGCTGTGAAAAAGTCAAGATAGATATCAACTTTATAGGGGTAGCATACACAGTTTTTAATCGTTCTCCACTGTATCGATATTAGTTAAAGAAACTATGAAATTGAGTGGGCCTGCGCATACTATCGACTCAATAGTGGTTTGAAAAAAAAAGAAAGCTATACATTGATTAAAGTGTAATTTTTATATCCTGGGTTGTGTGCTGTAGCTCGCATTCCTCAACTAAAGAGTTGTTTCGTAGCTGGTTAGTTGTGCTTTAGTATTCGGTGAGGAAGGCCTTGGAGGAGTGTTCTCAAATATCACAGTTAGTGGCGTAACGTACACCCCCACATCGTGGGGGGGGGAGGATTCTAGAGGGACCATAGCCTGACAGCAGTCAAGTACTTACCCTTTGTACGATACGGTTTGGGACCCAAAACCTGATTTTGAAGGGGGGGCTAATATTCTCCGTTACGCCACTGATTACAGTAGTTATTGCTTGTAATAGTACATAAGCACTATTGGTAACACATATGTACAGAGATGACTAGAAATGTTAACAAGTTTATATAATTAATGTATATTTTAACAAAACATAACACATTTACATGGAAATTCTATTTCTCTTTTTTCACACAGGATTGCCTTTACTACTGATACCTACACTTTCTGTAAGATTCGGAATTGGTAATTTAATGCGGCTGATTTAATTTAAATAGTTTCTAATTAATATGTGTGTTTAGTATGTTATAGAAGGTTTTACGTATAATTAAATTCAACCGTCCTATTTATACTAAAAATAACGCTTTGGGGGAAATCTCTTATCTATCTACTTGGGTAACAGAAATTCGACTCATTTTATCATTATTATCTTTCTGAATTTTAACGATATTCAACAGGATTTTTTTTAAGAATATATGTAAGCTTCCGTATATTATTGGCAGCCAAAATTATCATAGCAAAATTTTGACAGATTTACGTATGCACAGTTCAGAATTCAAATTTTCATTTCAAAATGTTGCGCTCGTACACTATCGATATTTCAGGAAGTTTCGTGAAATTTGAGAGCCAATTACGAATTCTATAAATACAGACATAAAATGAAGATTTCTTTTTTTGTAAAAAAGAAACGTTTGTTTTTATTATTTTAAGTGCTATTACAAGGAAAAATATTGCAACTAGCTATTTAAATCCTGCTTGAATATGACAAATCATTTATAGCTTTATACTATATGTGGCAGTGCTATCTATATAAGCCAGTAACAGCCTTCGAGCTGCAATGAGCATTTTGGTCCAGCAGTAAGTAACGTGTTTACGAGCACAAAGGTTGCGAGTTCTATCCCCCTGGTGACCCTGGCAGAACTTTGAAAAAACGCAACCTTTGTGCAGATGTCGTGGTGCCATCTATCCACCGCAAGAGCCTTCAGACACGTATGACGCAACAAGCAAGCCATCAGACTCACATGACGCAGCAAAACAAGCCGTCAAACACATTGAACGCAATAGCAACAACTCGCCCTAACCACTATATCGTTCGTTCGCCCCCCCATGCACCGACTTACTAGTAGATGAGTGTGTGGCGGTGGTATCTATAAAAAAAGCTAGTAACAGCCTTCGGACTGAAGTGATCATTTTGGTCTAGCGGTAAGTTAAGTGCTTACAAATCGGAAGGTTGCCGAGTTCTATTCTCCTCAGATATATAGTGATAAAAAATACTTCTACTATTTATACTATGTATAAAGAATCAGTTTATTCTTTATACATAATTACAAATGATTTCGCCAAGTGTTTCTTCGAAAATTCGAAAAAATGTCAAAATTTTACGTGTGTGTGTTTTTTTTGTTATAACTGTTCTCACATTTTGTAATACTTTTAAAGGGCTTTGAGCGAGGCTATTAAATATTCTGATTGGATACATCTTCTCCGCTCTTTGACATGAATGAACCTCAAGTGGGTCCTCATTACTTATCCAATTTTAAAAATTAATACCTGATGAAGATTACACTTCTTTTTCATCTTGCAACACCCAAGTGATGAGATCACATTCCTTTCTTTGTTGCAATTTATATTTTTCTTCCTATCTAAAGTAATATTAAGATTGAAATCTATCATGCGAAGAGACAGTTAATATACAGTTAACTGTCACAATATTCACACGAGGGCTGTGGTTGGGCTGAGTTTGTGTTTTATGGCGCAAGAGCCAGTTTTGGCTATACTGCTCCAAACATTCATAGGTCTGTGGTCTGGACGGGAAAAGAAGAAATTGGATGACAAGATGGAGGGTCGAAAATAGAGAAGGATCACTGGGGTACCCCGAGGTCGTGACACCCGTGTTTACCAAAGATAGTAAACCCCTTGGGAAAAGGAAAATATCATTAGGGGACCTCGGAATTGTGACACCCGTACCCACCTAAAGAAGGTGAGCCCCTGAGGAGGGCTGTGGTTGGAAGAATCGTAGTTTCGAATCACGGTAAGTGGCGAGAACACTTGAGCTAGCATCTCATTTTCCAAAATTTCACATGACGGTACAATGCAGTAACTACTTTTAAAGGTACGGTTTGCATTTAAAAAAAACACGTAGCCGAAAGCGCAGAGGTTTAACCTTTATGCTTAAAAATCTTTTAGTTTATGGGTGGGATTTGAAACCCTAAGCCCCACCCTTGTGTACACCGCTAGTATAATGTGGAAATTTATAGAGTAAGGTATCACATATGCTCTATATTTCGGCCTTGCCACAAGATCGAGACGCATAATTAAGCTCACTCATAGTTTTATTTCAATATGAATTTCCCATTGGAAATAATTTGTAGTGCAACTCTAATTATGTATTGTTTAAGTACGAAATTCATATCGGTAAAAGTTCGAATTCAAATTTATTCAAGACGTACAGATACTCTTGAATTCAATTCCACGAAGAAAAAAATCATTTATCTAAAACAACGCGAGGGCTGTTCAGCTCAGGTGTAGTCTTCTTCACTTGACCATGGTTCAAAATTACGAGGTCAGCCACGGATAGCTGATCAGTTCGACGTTAATATTCACTCACCACGAGGGTTATTAGTCGAGACTGAATGAGAAATTATAGCCGACTCTCTCTAATCTTGGAACATACTTTACTTTTTAGGATTAGACAAGTTTACAGCCGCTCCCATTTTTGATGTGTAACATCTTTCCTCTCGGTTGCTGGTTTTTGTGGGAGTGATTTCGTGAAAAGGGACGGATGTGTGTAACAGGATGTGACATAAGCACGTGCTACTTGATTTGACCAATAAAAGTGCGTGGCTGTATCTTTTCGCTACCCTCGCATGGGGGTCCAACTCTAGTAGCCATCAAGCACTTGACTCTAAACCCGTTAGTCACGATATTGGGGGTCATAAGTGCGGCAGAATGCTTATTTGAAAATGGACAAACAGTGATTTCGGTATTTGTATACATTTCTTCGAATCAAGTGGTTAAAAAAATTAAAGATTTCCTGCATTTTGTACTTTTACCATATAACGAAGGTGGTTCTGCTCTTTTAAAAAAAATTATCACTCGCTTCCCCTGATTTTGAAAGGTGGTTTTAACTTTAACTTCAGTTTGCCAAAAGTTGAGCCGCTGATAGCTTTTATGAATGATGAACTCAAGCTCGAAATGAACACAAATCAAAATGTTTCGACTGCTAACAGTGGTACTGTAATTGACGCTGTTTTTCAACGGTTTTTAAATACTTTGAAATCACAAGTATATGTGTCATATTTTAGTTATCATAAGTCTATTGTCTCCGTTCTTCCCAAAATTGAACAAGAATAATTATTTTTGATAAAATATTGCATTACTCCTTTTGTTAATTAAATACAATTTTCATTAAAGATATAATTTTATTCGATAGAAAATTATTTCCAATCATACCCGATTCTCTCATATTTTTTTTCAGGTAAAGTTAATATTGCGTATTTACCACGATAACATGTCAGATGTTACACATCATATGCGACTACTGTAAGACTCGTCTTTTTTTTTACATGATGGCCCTTGAGCTTTTCCGCGATCCTGACTAAATGACCCAGGCAAAAACGTGCACTAGTAAAACAATTAGGTCGTATATAAACATAATACTTGAGCATGATAGTAATATTAAGAGACTGGTTATATAACGACATTGACCTCACAGTGGCGTAACTAGTCTGAGTGGTACTCTTTTCAGTCTCTTAATAGTTTACGATTTTTTTGCTTACACGTGTGGGGCACCGTATCAATGATACGGCGGTAGCTACGCCCCTGGGTGAACCAGGAAGATGTAATATTCAATGGGCTAACATTATTACCTACATTTACTAGATCAATTAATGATGTCGCATTTATAAATCATTGGCGATAGACCTTGTAATTACAAATCACGGTCAGATGCCCAGGCACCCCACGTCAACTTGAGGACCTGGAGTTGAGGGAGATGTAACTCGTATCAGTCGTTTAATGATGAGTGTCTTCAGAAAAACAGAAATAATGCCTTTAGAATCGAGAAATAAGGTCGCCCCCCCCCACAAGTTCATTCACTATTATATATAACCACTCGGTCTCTTCTCACTAATACCAGAAGTATTTGCTTAGCAGGAAATACCCTTTACTTTTCTAGGAGCACATTTTTCTTTCTCTTAAGGCTTCCACCCATTTTGATTGATTGATTGAATATTAACGTCGCACTGTTCAGCTATACGAGAGCTTTTGGCGACGGACCACGTAATTTTGAACCATGGTCAAGTGACGTGGACGACACCTGAGTTGCCACCCCCTTCTCCTAACTACCACACCACACCAACGGGAGGATCCACCCATTTTGAATTGAAGTTTAATCCTACGGAATTTTTTACGAACATTCTAAAATTTAGACTGCTACTGTTTGAACTCAATCACATATGTATATCCGAAAGAAAAAATTATAAACTCATGTAGAAATTTTTTTTCCACGATTCTATTCTTAAAAATCTAGTTTTAATGACTTGTTTTGTGGTGTCTTAGATCTTTAAAATAAATTTTTCGAAAAAATGCAATTGGAGTCGAACCTTTTTACTGCGAACTTTTTCCTGGAACCTTGAACATTTCACGTTCTTCGTAAAATAACCTCTCTAAATAGCTAAATGCATTTTCTATATAACGAACTTTTTCTTGTGATTCTATTTTTTTTTTCTCCCCTTTTTTAAAGCATTTCTGAACATTTCAAGTTCACTTTTAATACATTTTATGCTGGTCATAAATATATAACTGGTTTTATTAGATCCTAACTCACCGAGAGCAATAGAGTTCTGTACGCTTCATCCAAGAAGTGCAACCTTTGCCCCCCTCCCTCATTTCGCTAGAAACATCTTCGATATCCTTTTCCAGCCTCAGTGGAGTTGTCCCGTGTCCTAATTGTAAAATAATGTATGTTTAATATAGCTTGTATGCCTTAAATTATATATATATATATATATGTTCCTTAAAATTCATTAATTTTAGTATAAAATTATTTTCTTAATATTGAAAATACAGTAAATTCTTCGACATTCTTTTTTCTTGTTTGAAGGGTATACGATATATAAAATAAACATATATTAATTTTAAAAAAAAGGTGTGAATAATTTCTTTTTTTTAATACATAGTGTTTAGGAATTTAAAATTGGTTTTATGTGGTTTATAAAGTATATTAAAAGATGAACCTCTATATAACGAATTTTCCATACAGTGAACTTTTTTCCGGGATTTAGTGACTTCGTTATATAGAGGTCCGACTGTATACACAGGGTGATTCATTACCTAACGAAAAAAATCGTGGGGTGTGTAGAAGGTAGAGGCGACTCGGAATCGTATAGGAGTGCAGGGTATGATGCAAAGCGGAGAAAAAGAACAGAAACTGCAACAATTCTAATGGGACAGAAAACATTTTAATGAAAGGTTGTGCTATAACAGGTGTTGAAAATTACAACCAGAAGTCGTCTAGCAGGTTTGACAGCAACTCTGCATGGAATTCCTTAAACGTTCTGGAAGATTCCTGGCATGTCACGAATCCTCCCGGTAGCTAGATATTCGAGCGAAGAGGTCTTCAACTGAAGGAACAGGCGTTTCGTACACAAAACAGAACCAGTCTCACGTAACCTTCTGTTCACAGTTGCGAGGGTCGTGTGATGTTGAACACGCCTGTGCTTGTTCCGGTAAAGTTCCTGGTAAAACTGCCGCTGCATGTTACAATCCGCATCTCCATACACTATCAGCATGTCGGCAGTTCCTCGATTGTATGAGTTCATCCTAAATGATGTTTGTAAATAACTTCCAGCAGGACTGATGTTCACGAAACCTTCCATTTAGCGCCATCTACTGCAAGACCGCCAGGAGGAATCTTCCAGAACGTCAAAATTCCATGGAGCGGCGCCGTCAGACGACTTCTGGCCATAATTTCAAACATCTGTTGTAGTACACCATTTAATAAAATGTTTTCTGTCCCATTAATGTTTCTGTTCTTTTTCTTTGCACCATAGCTGCAACTACGGCATTTGCAACCCTCCAAGTTTGTCGGTTTGGTAGTGAATCACCTTGTATGTACATATTGCCTTTTAGATATTTTTAAAAGGAAAAAAATAAAAATAAATAAAAAATCCAGAGATTAAGATTTTTTTTTAATAATTCACGATGATTAATGTTGTACTTGGAAATAACAGACTATTTTCGACGAACCTCTTAATTCTGAACAATGAACAGGCGACTAAGACTGGCACACTAATCACCCAAGTTTCACACCTTGGCTGCGGTAGCCTAGTGGGCAAGGTATTGGATCGTGGCTAGCATGTCACGAGTTCCAGCTAAGTACCACTAAAGATCCGCTATGTAGAGGAGCGATGCATGTTAAATCTGTCAAGAACTCAAACATCCTCCCGCTAGTCAGGAGAGGGGGCGTCCTCGTCACTTGACCATGGTTCAAAATTATGAGGCTCGTTGCCAAAAGCCCTCGTGTGGCTGAAAGCGACGTTAATATTCACTCACTCACACCATGGCCACCGAGAAGACTCAGTCCCAAACGATATAACATGCATCAGCATTTCAACACAACGAGTCTTCAATGACATAAAAATTTAACCACGACCATGTGGTTGAAGATCGTGATCCTGACCACCTAGCAACTGCCACACTAAAGCCTTATGTGCAGTTATTTTGTGTATAAAATATTCAAGAAAACATTAACGACTGTAGACAATTATTTTTTGGTCCGCGGTTTAAAATTTAAATATTTTTTATCTGTGAACAAAGTAAATTTTTATCTTAAGCCTAAATAGTCATGATTGTTTTATTAGCGTTGCACGCGATGTGATGAAAGTACAGCGGTCAAGTTACGAGGATGACAACTAAGCTGCCCCACTCTCCGACCGGACTTAAGAGCTTCGATATAACGTACCCATCTATATGGTGGACCTTAGAGACACTTAAGTTTCGAACCCGCGACGTGATGACAATAAATAACCTAAAATTAGCACACCATACCAACATGAGTTGTCTCGACATCATGTATCAACCCCATCAAACGGCTAGTCATCAGTAGCACAAAAACTCCACAGAAATAACCTGGACCACGAGTTCATGACATTGACCACTCAGCTATCATGGTCGAAATTCTACTGTTTATGTCTGCTTGTGGAAGAGGATTCCATATTGCTTGTATGCGCAGCAAAAGTTCGTCTTTTGAAGTTGCAGGACGTGGATCACGAGCGAGACGCCGACCAACCAAATCCCACACGTGCTCAATAGGCGACATATTCGGCGAATAAGCAGGCCAAGGAAGAAGTTGCATGTTTCGGGGGTGAACAGAAGTCTCGAACAGTCTTTGCAACATGTGGGCGAGCAATATCCTGCTGAAAGATAGCTCCAGGGATGCCTTGAAGGAAGGGAACGACTTCGGGCTGTAGCATTTCACGGATGTACCTGTTGCTATTGAGATTACCCTCAATTCGTAGCAAATTGGATTGTCCATGATACGAAATCGCACCGCAAGCCATAACTCCGGGTGTTAGGCAACTATTTCGTTCGATAACGCACTCTGGAAGGCAGCGTTCACCGATCCAACACGAATGCGGCCATGATGGTCCCACAAATTGAAGCGTGATTCGTCTGAAAAGACAACTTGGTGCCAATCAGCTTGCCAGGCATCAGTTCATGAGTTTATTGCAGACACAGTCGTCGATGGTTTGCCGTGAGGGGATCCTGTATAAAGACACTTTTGCACAGTGCAGCAGACCAACTGCCTGGAGGAAGCTGTACGGTCATTCACCGCCATGCGGAACAGGATCGATCGTCGCGCGCTGACGTCACCTTCTGTAGTCCACTGCCAGTTTTTCGGTGCTTGTCGATCCACTGCTTCCAAACTAGCATCACTGTGGAACTGTTCCGCTGCACACGAGCTCCTATTGCGTGATAGGAAAATTCTCCTTCTCGAAGGCAGATATAATCCCCCTTTTAAACTTCGTAAGTTGTTGGAATTCCTCCTTATTTCGTCCTGGAGGCATACTTATAGGTCTCAATAAACATTCACCACTAACAGATAATCATTAACTATTTCCAACGTCCCGCTACAGCCTTCTATTTATACGCTTTCAGCATCAGTTTAGAGGGCGCTACGCACGCCACGCATGCGTGGTGGCTCTAAAAGTTTACTATTTTACGTAACATCTTATAAATGATACCTGCTGTGAAGTTCATTTAATTCTGGTGATTCCTTCGCGGTGTTCCATTTTTTTTACAAACAGTAGTGTAAAATGAAATAGAGGTAGTACATACATAATACATCATTATGAATTAATTCTTTTAAAGGTAGGGTCAGATTTAAGCAATAATAAAACGCGCTCGGGCTAAGGTCGGTAATTTTTTGAGTCGCGTTAGCATCTGATGCATGTTAAACTCATGTTAAACTACAACGGCTTGACTAGGTTTTGAATTTCAAAAAACTGCCTAACCAAGTACTACTTATGTACAGTTAACTAGAAATCGGCAGCTCCGGAAGTTTACTTTATATCAGAGGTTCCCCAACTTTTCTTAGAACCGAACCCTTGCCATACTTTTTGGTTTGGGGTGGACCCACTGGCGTAGTTTGCTCCAAGTGGGCTCCGTATCAAAACTCCTTTGGGGCCCTTTTTCAGAAAAAGCCGTTAGTGGTACTGTAGTTACACACACATGTTGGGCCCCGTATCATCGATACGGCGATACCAACACCCCTGAGTGGACCCCTACACAACTAACATTGAACTTCTAACTGTATACAGTTTAAAACTTAAGATCCACATATTAGTTAATTAAATTTAATAAAAAAAAAAAAATGCATACAGTAACAGAGCAACAAACGAATGCTTTTAATGGGATGGATGAATCTGGTGCTTCCAAAATTGCTGATATCCGTTTCTAAACTCAACTTTAAGATCTTTGTTTATTCTTATTCCGAGCAGTTCCTCTTATAATCTGACCTTTTTTTCAATGTGACCATATTAATTCATTACCTACTTTGTTATTACCATAGGCAAAGCATTCTCAACCCTAGTTTCAAAATGTGAATAAAGGGTATTTAAACGTTGAATGTAGGTTAAAATGTCATTTTCCTCCAAATTGAGAAATGTGAAAATTCGGGATATCCAGTATTATACTCCTTAGTTTATGTCAAGAAACGCTGAAATGATGGTCCTTTTAGCTGCAAATTAACCACATTAAATTTAGTAAATAAATCTATTAAATAGGTAAATCTGGTTTCTCCACTTGATTAAATTTTCTTTTAAAATTAAAGTTACACGATCTGGTTGAATGAGAGCCTCTATCACATAAGACCCCCATTTACACCTCATGAAACCCAAATTATTTATTCGCTGACGTGGACTCCTTTCCGGTCGTCATAGACCCGTGGGGCTCTATATAGACCACTTTGAGAATCACTGCTTTATATAATTAAAAAAAAATGGTACTTCGAACAGTTTATTTCGTATTGTCCACTCCAAGAACCACTTTCCGACTTCGGTGGGGCGACAGTGGAAATTTGCATCTTGACGAGTGCATAAATCTGGTTTTTCTCAAAAGGTATGTAAATATATTAATTGATTCCACTTATTTAAAGTACCTCAAGGCGAAACAGCAGGAGGAAGTCATTTTCGAATTTTTAAAGGGAGTTAATATACACTTGTAAAATAATATGCAGAGAAACGTCTTGACTTCATTTCCAGAAAAGAGAGCTGCAAGAAAATTTGATTCATTAATGATCTTTAGCAGTGGCGCACACAGGGACATAGACCAACAATTTTTTTTATTTTTACAGCAAAGAATATCACGCGGCGTTTTCTATAAAGTACCCCCCCCCTCCCTTCCTAAAAAAAGAGGTCTATATACGCTACTGATCTTTAGTAATTATGCAGGTGAACATCACAGTAGGACCCCCCCCCCCCCCGGGTGAATAAGAAATTCGCTTTTGTTGAAATTTGCTTTTACAGTATGTATTTTGATATATATGTTACCGGCAAAGTATGAAATCCGGCATTCTATAGAATGCCTAAAACTAGCCGGCAATGTATGAAATGATTCTTATTTCACACATTGCCTAGGCATTCTATAGAATGCCTAATGAGAAACCGGCAAAGTATGAAATACATCTCCGATTCGTTTCGAATATTGTGCGCGAGACTTTTTACGCGTACTTCAGGCTCAGAATTTGTCAGTTGCACATTGTGGTTTGTTCGGGAGTGTTAAAATACTCAATTTTACTTAAACTTATTCAGCAAAAAATTGGGTTTTTTAATAAATATTAAATGATATTTTATGTAATTATTTTGTATTTTATAAAGTAAAAAAAATTAAATTAATTTATTACTTAAATTATTTATTAGTAAAATTATTTAAAAAATTATTAATTAAAAATATTTAAATTAATTATTAATAATTACTATTTATTATAATTAATTAATTTATTATTAAGAATTATTAATAAGAAATATAAATTTATTATTTATTTATTATTATAAAACTATTAATTTATTTTTAAAATTATTTTTAATTCTTAATAAAATTAATTAAATAAATTTATTAAAATTATTTAAATAAACTTATTAAAATTAATTTATTATTAAGATTATTATTTATTGAAATTATTAATATTTATTAAAATTAGTTGAATTAATTTATTAAAATTATTTAAAGAAATTTATTATAAAATAATTAAATTAATAATATATAAAAAAAGACATTTTTTATTATATTAATTATAAAATAATTTATTTAATAATATATTTTAAAATTATTTTATGTTATATATAATATTGTATTTATTGGATATTGTATTTCACATTATAAAACTATTTGTAACTAATTTTTATATAAAATATTTAATATTTATTATATATTTTATTATAAATATTGTTTATTAATATAAATAAATTTATAAAATTTAATATAAATATTTATAAATAATCACAGTAATTTTTTTACTTTATAAAATACAAAATAATTACATAAAAAATATCATTTAATATTTAATAAACCTTTCATAAATAAATTTATTTAATTTTAGAAAATAATTAAAGGAATTAAAGAAAAAAATTTATTGCGTGGGATCGAACCCTAACCTCCGGCATAATAAGCAGACAATTCACCAATCAGGCACCTTTACGTATTTTGAATATTTTTTTTAATAGCACTCTCATTATTTTTTGTCGGAATAATATTTATATTATTTAGAAATGTACGTCATTGATATAGTAACCTTATTATGACCTTATTTCATACTTTGCCAAAACAGCTTTAGTCATTCTATAGAATGCC
>BMAV01011615.1:11106-53449 GCA_019973955.1 Trichonephila inaurata madagascariensis | reverse complement strand
CCCAACAGCCTTCTTGAAGACATATTAACTTAGAGTTTTATTTTTTTAAAGGCCCAAAGAGGAATCACTAAAAAAAGGCATAAATTTTTTTTGAAAATTGAAAGGAAATGTATATAATTTATAATGCATATTTTTTAAACTTTTGAATGCATTTTATTGCATTTCAATAAATACAATAGTGCACATTTGAAAAAACAGGAAGAATTTCTACAAGATGAAAATGACCAGAATTATTTCGTAATTCACTGCTGTTAGAAATCCATACTTTTATATAATAATTATATAACTTCTTTTCATAGAACATCCACATTAATATCCACTCTTTTGCTAAATATACAATATTGTCAAAGGGAATCTTATTAATTTTCATTGGAGTTGGATGAAGAAAAATTAATTTTAACATTTTAATTTTAACTAGTTTAGTGTAAATTTTGTAAAATTTCACTAAAAAAATTTCTACATGACATTTGATGTTGATCGAGTGTTTCAGTGTTACACATTTTAATAATTAGGCCAATGATACACAAGAAAGCTTTTTTAGCACATTACATCTAACTGTCCCTTCACCCTTTCCGCCAAATCCCCAGAGACAGTAATCAGAATAAAATAAAATTTGAATTAAAAAACATGTGTGTGTGTGTGCATGTAAAACCAATTCTTATCAAATTCAGGGGGGGGGGGGAAAACGGATTCCATAAAAAGATTATTTTTCAGGAGTTAATCAACTCGCAAAGCTGCATACTCACAGAAAATTCATAAAAATAATCAGCAACATTAATAACCCACATGCATCAATAAGTACAATGGATAGAAGAAATTCGTTTTAAACTAATGAGCATTGACTTATATTATTTTTCCAAGGGATCTATCCATAAATAGCTCTTAACTTTTAGGGAAAAATCTTTGTTTATCTTAGAGGTAAAAAGAAGTTTTGGTTGAATACCCATAACCATTAGATGTAAAAGTTCTTAACTCAAAACTCAAACTCAGTGGCACAACAGCCCATGAGGACCAGAGCCTACTGTGTCCATCCCAGTATATGTGACCATCAGGTGCTGAGGTGCATGAGCAGATAGATGTCCCGATCAGGTGGTCAGTCTGAAGCAAGACCCCAGCGTTTAAGTCTATATGCAAGCTTGGTATTTATTTATCGACCCACTGCAGTAGGGATGAAAGGCTGAATCGACCTTGCCCAACCCAGGAATAGAACCTGAACTAGTGAGGTGGAAGCGTGATACACTACCACTCGACCACTAAGTCTTGTAAAAGTTCTTATCAGTATTAAATAATTTGAAATACACATAATTTAAAAAGATTGGGTGACGATGATCAAAATCATTCATATTTAAAGAGTAATAACACATTTCAACTATTCAATCATACCAGCTTCTCAATTTATGATCATCAGCATTTATGTGACCCCAGAGAGAAATAAAAATAGTAAATAAAGAATTAATGTCAGTAGGAAAATAATATGTACAATAGAATACATATTACATGTACCTTCCAAATTATGTACAATTTTTATGATACATTTTAATAAAAAATAATATTGATAAATATAAATCCGATTTACAAGCAGTAAGTTGGAACAGATCGAGGTTGTAAGTCAAAAAGATACAATATATTTTGCCTAAGGCATTATGTAGTTAAAAACCTTTTCATATAATTCATAGACCATTACACATTAATTTGGAAATTACAACTTCGAAGGATTTCACATTTGAAAGTTATGTATGCATCACGAAAACAAAGGATTAAACCAATTAAGTTTTGTTTACTAGTATAAAATACCAATAAGTTCTGATAACTTAAATATCATTAGGTATATAAATACAAAAAGAAGGGTAAAATTTGAAATTTTTCCAATTATATTGTATATTGGATTTTGAAAAGAAATAAATTTTTAAAAAAGCAAGCAACAGAGCATATTTAATTAGGATTCGTGTAAATAAGTGCCCATAAAACATTTATCTCAATTTTTATATTCTATTTTTAAGTATTTTTTTTTCAAAATTCTATAATAAAATAAAATAGTACACACTTTTTTTTATCTCAACAGACTTACACCAGATTCACTTATAACAAATAAAGGAACAAATATATTTATAGAATTGATAAATACTATTCAGCTTCACTTACAGTTAATTCAAAAAATTTTGCATAGGAGCCAACTCATACAAATTTTAAAATTGAATTCCTCATTTTTCAATACAGTATTGGTATCAGAAATGATTTACAATTTTATAGTAATCTTTTTACATTATAAAATAAAGAGTATGCTTAACAAAATGAGTTTTTGATGCAAAATACTCACCATTGCAGTCTTTGAGCAATAATCTATGATAGTTTGGACGGTTATACTAATTTGTATAACAATGGTAATTAGGATAAATACCTATATAAAAGATTTACTGTAACAAAATAAAATGCACACACAATACAAAAACCATTCTAAAATATAATCTTTAGTTTTAGAATGCAACAATCATTAACAGAAAAGTTTAATATAGCCAAAATATTCCTAATATCAAGAAGACTTACTCTAATCTGGTTTTACAAATGTTGAGTGCCATTCAATCCATTTCTTACTTAAAACAAATGGTACTAGACGGAAGACAAACAAATATTTTCTGGTACATACAATTGCATTTTGTGTACACACGAAGTTGAAAGAAAATGAATTTACAGATGTGTGAATTGTTATAGATGATTAATTTAAAATATTGCTGTCAAAAAATTATATTGAACATACCCAGTCAAATGAAAACTTGATTCCTGCCTCATATTGGAAAAAAAAAACGGCTTTTAATTACTTGGTGCTTTTACAAGTATTGCACCACAATTAAATATCAAATCTTTCGGAGTATGTTCATGATGTGCACCGAAAACTTTTATTTTACAATTTTCAATTTTTATGAATTTTGAAACTTTGTAAAATGTAATAATTTACAAAAAGAAAAATAAAATCCTTTTGATGAATATGTTACAAAATTTGTGTCTTTTACATTTAAAATAATTCCATAGAATTCTTTCAGCTTGGATAACCGCCACGACCTCGGCCTCTGTTAATGATACGAAATGGAGATCGACCACCACGGAAAGGTCCCCTTGGTCCACGGCCCCTATGAAACATATTACCACTATGTCTTGGATTAAAATCTGGACCATCAAAGTCCATCATTGGAGGAAATTGTTCTTCATGTGGTGGAGGCAGGGGACCATCGTTCCATGAACGTTTATGCCCCATGAAACCCATTTCATCAGGTCCCCTATGGCTATTTCTAGGGTCCATTTCATTGGAAGAAAACCGCATATTGTCTCCTGGAAAATGGGAAGAGCCGCCTCTAGGAGGCAAATTTTCCGGAATAAAGTCTTCTTCATTCATATGGGAGTATCGCTCAGGTCTCCCTCTTTTGTGAGGAGGGCCAACATTATTCATAGATTCAAACCCATGCCGCGCTTCTGGGTTTTGCATAAGTGAACCATTTTCATTTTCATTCCTTGGTGGACCTATATCCATAGGTTCATCTGGGAATGTTCTCCAGGTGTCATGAGAGCCTGGTTCATTTCTTGGAAGATCTCGAGAGAAATTTTCATGGTTTTCTGGAAAAGGGATATTGTTTGGAGGAGGTCTGTTCGATGGATGAAGTTCTGATTTTGATGGAGGAGGGACAGGAGAATCTGTGAAGAAAATAATTTAACCTTTAAGAATTGATTTCAGATGAATAGTTATAACACATTCAACAACTATACTTTAAAATCTACAACATTTATAAAAAAAATCAATTTGAACTATAACTCACTAAAATTTTTCCACATATACATAAGGATTTTGAACTAGTATTTCTACTCAAATCAAAATTAATGAATAGATTTTTCTCACTCTATTAAGATCCCTTCCATATCTGCTAATAAATATATTAAACACTACACGTTCATTAAAGATTTTTGTTTTAACATATTGATCTATAGTTTAGTATTTTTAAGGTTCACACCTTTTATACATATTGATAATAACATTTGAAAAATTAATGTTCTACTACAGGTGTGTTTCCTAACCAGGGTCCATAGAAACTATAACATTTTGATATAAAAATAAAACAGAATTTGATGCTCATTTTTCCATAATCCAGGCAAGTCAATTTCTGTGGTACCATTGAAAAGGAACCATGAGCATTTGAAACAAAGCAGAATTGACACAGGAGTCTTGACAGACAATTTCTGATGTCAAAGTCAACAAAGGCACTTGGAAATAAATTACATTTCCAAGAGGGGGTACAGAAGGGGGACTACATTAAAATAATTTTATAACAAGGGTCCATAGAAAAAATTATATTCCCAGTAATTAGTGTAATTATTCAAATCTAAGCCACACTTTTTTCCAATGTTAATGCTACCGAAAATGAAATGTGGCTTAAAACTGAACATGATACTGATGGTTAGAGCAATTACAGGTTCATATATGTACTTAAAAGTTCTTCATACTGATAAAATAAATTATTCACTTCTTATTAAATCTATTTTTTGATTTCATAAATATCGGACATCGATAAACCATTTTACATATGTTTTCACTAAAATGTGTTGAGAATCTGGGGTGCAGGGTTTAGATTTGAATATTATATAAATAAAATAATATCCTACAAAGGTCCAAAAATTTGCAGTACGAAGATACTCATATTTACTGGAATCTTTTGTTAACAGGATTTTTTTTTTTTTTCCTTCTCTCCAAAGAAAGTTTTGAATTTTGAATTTTTTTTGTTAATGCGGCATTCTAAAGCAATTTGAGGATTAATGTTCAAGTGATAGTGGCAACACCTCTCCCAACTTCCACATCATACCAATATGTGTGGCAGATTTAACATGCATCAGCCTCTCTACATGTTAAGTCTTCAGTGACACCAGGACTTGAACTCATGACCTTTTAGACATGAATTTGTGATTGTGACCACTTGATTACCACACCAAGAGAATTCACAAAGAAATCATCATACACAGAGCAATCAGTATAATAACAGAAAAATTTATTGTCTGTGTTACTGAATATTATTATTCAAGCTTACAGTTTCCATTACCTACAAGCAGTGATAATTCTTAATGGCATAGTCCCTACTCCAAGAATAAATTAAACATTCATTTTAACATTTTAAAAAAATTTTAATACAAATTTTGGCATGATTCCAAATGTTTAATTAACTTCTAACTAAGCTATAAATGAATATTTATAAGTTAGTTTAGGAATTTAAGATTTGCATGTATGGGGTAAAAAAATCTAGAGAAACCCATGCACTATTAATAACATGCTATAAACTAGGTTTGATCAAATGCAGATCCATCAAGCCAGTAATTATTTTTTGATGACCAGTTTTCTCTTCTTTGCATTTTGAATACTTTTTATAGCATCATTATAGAATTTAAAATTAACTTTTTATTTGATTTCCCATAAAAATTCAAGATGTTACAGATTTTCAGTAAGACTTGATTTCAAATAACAAAATTATGGGGGAGGGAGGGGAGAACCAACCTAGCATTATTTAAAAATAATTAAATTTGTAAGGCCACTGAACTTTAAAGAAAGACTTTAGAAGATTTTGATAAAGAATTTTGAGGCTCAAATCAGATGATGAGAACATTTTTCTCTCACTAAACTTCTATACTAATCGCAAGAAGATTACAAAGATACATTGGAATAAAAAAATTTCAAGCTCCATAAAATCTCAAAAAAATGACAAAAAGTACATACAGTGAAATACATTTAACATGAAAAACTCAAGACAAAAATATCAGCCAATGCAAAATAATACAACGGTCCTACCAAATTACTATGTATTATCATGCATTTTATTTCTCTTAACACAAAACAAAAATTGCTCAACAAGAAAAGACTTCCCTTCATGGAATAAACAAAATACAGAAAACACCAGCCTAACAGGAGAGATTTAAGAGGGGTGTGAAACGAAAAGGAGGCTAACTTTGCTTTGAAATACCCTCAGAATAGCCAGTGACCTGAGCCAATTTTGTTTATCTGTGAGCTACCTTCAACCCCAACAAATGCCACACAAAAACATCTAATCTCTCATCAGTTGGGTTTGGAATTTGGTGACGAGTACATAGCAGTATGAATAAAAATCAGTGTTTGGTTTGTGCTTTATTTTCTATTTTAGAAAAATTTCTTTTATGAGCACAATGGCGAAGTGCTCAGGGGGGAAAATCTAACTATTTCGCTTAAAATAAAAATGGAGCTTTTTAAGGCAGTTGATCAAAACCAAATACGAAAATGGAAAGCTGCTAAGATTTTGGTATTGCTAACTCTACATTATCAATAATAATAATAAAAAAAAAGAGAGCAAATTACAGAAATGTTTGAACATATCTATATAAATAAAATGTACCCTAATAAACTTAATTTTGTTGAATATATGTTTTTTTTTACAATTTTTTAAACATGAACAAACATTTCAGTGCCCTCAGTTTCATGTAAAACAATTTTCACTGTATGCATTTTTCTGAATAAATAGCTAGGGTCAGAATTTATATATAAAAAAAGAAATGCCTATAATGTTTCAGTAAAATATAACATGACATTAAAATTTAAAGTCTGATTATTAACAAATTCCAAAAGTCTTTGAAATTCATTCTTCAATCATTCTGAGTAAGACAAAGACCACCACATGCAGGGGGGGGGGGGGCCGCATACACACAAATTCAGATAAACTTTAGAACAAACCTTTAGGCCTTTCACCTAACAGAGCAGAGCGCTGAGGAGGCCTAGGAGGAGGTTCGATATATGGAGGTCCTTGTCTTGTATTTGACTGGAAATGTTGTTCTTGAGGAGGCATTATAAGAGACTGTGAAGGTTTTCCTTCAGGATTAGGAGGCCCTGGTATTTCACCTAATAAAACATTAAACAATATTAAAAGAAAAATTTAAAAACTATTGTATAAGTGGATGTACACAGATTAAAATTTAAATGTAGACTAGACACAGTTATAACAATAGTTAAAAATTGATATACTAATAAGAGAATAGTATGATTTAATTTATAGAATACAGCATTAAATAACTTTGACAATGCTTCAATAATATTCAAAGAACTTACACAGTGCATTCCATATTTTTCAATATTTCTAAATATATATGATGCTAAATGATACATTTCAAATGAATATCAACAGAAATAATTTTTCTTGTTGTAGTTACTAATGCCACCTGATCAGCATAGTCCAAATCAAGGCCCACGAAATTCATCATGGCAAAGGGCTAAGTGACACCTGTCATTAGCCATAGCTTTGAGCACCATACAGTTGCACATTTTAGCTCATCTCCTCCCCAATTTTGAGAGAGTACACCCTGGGGGGTGGTCAGGGGCCTCCCACCAACCTCATGAGAGGACTTGCGGCTCGACAGCTATTAAGAGTACCCCCATGCTCCGAAGGCACTATACATTTACAAACATCCATACCTTCTCCGGGAATTGAACCCAGGCCTTATGGCACAGCAGTCAGTGTCACTAATCACAATACCAGGAGGGTGACCAAAACATTTTCCTTAAATAATTTACCTATATAAAATTTTCATATCAAATACAATTAAATAAGAAAAATAAATCTTTTTTTTTTGGAAAATGATCCAAATTTTTGTTACATATTAAACTACTAAGCCTTGTAATTGAATTTCAAAGAAGTAAACTAATAATTTTATGAATACAAAAAAAAATTACTTTTTTAAAACTTTCTATAACATACCATTACTGCGGTCATTTTCAGGAGGAGGAGCCAGCAATAAAGGCTGTTTGCTTTCCATCCATTGCTGTTGGAACTGCTTTGGTATGGGTTTAGAAAACGGAATTTTCTTTTGAGTAGTGCTTTTCTCTGCAGAAGAGTCTTCTGATGTGAAATCTAAGCCTGGTATCATTGGAATTTCTGACTCGTAGCTATTTTCTGAAAGAGAAAGTCAAAGGTTATGTTAGAAATTTTGAATATGCATTTATTTTAAACTAGTAATATTTACATAAGTGGCATGAGGAGAATATTGTACAATCACGAAATTTATTAATATGGCGAAACCAAAGTTATAAAAATAGCCAAAACATCCTGCATTAGATGGTTGGGTCACATATTTACATATAATGACTCATTTCCAACTAAAAAGATAACTTTTCAAGAATTAATAGAAAATGAAGTAAAGGAACACTATCCACTAGGTGGATGAATAATGTTGAAAGTAACTTAAGGATAATAGGAGTAAACTAATAAAGGGCTATTGCGCTGGATAGGGCTAGATGGAGCAGACAGGCTTGACCTTCAACAGGCTGTAGTGCTTAACCCTCTCACTGTGTAGTGCTACGTGTACTTTGCCCATGGAAATTGGGAGATGCGCAGCAAGAGATTTAAGAAGAAAATTTACACTGTATACAACTTATGAGCCAAGATATCATTAGGGTTTTTAAGAATCCTTAAAATGAAAACAAATTCATTTTCAGAGAGAGAGAAAGAAAAAAGCTAACACTATGAAGAAAAAATTAATAAATAGATTATAGTGATATAAACAGGTTTTAGAACAATGTATCAACTAATATATTCCCATTATAAATACAAATATAATATACATATATATATGTGTTTATGTACACAATGAGGTTAAAGAATTATATTACAAGTAAAACATGGTTTAAAATATGTCTACTTACAACTCCATGTTATATAAATTGATGTAACTACGGAAAATCAATAATTATGTTTAACAAAATAACAAGCAACTATTAACTGAGTTTGGTAAAGTAGGAAAGAATGCCATGCTAAAAAAAATCTGTTTATGAGTAGCCTTTAATCTAGTAAGTCTATTAAAAAGAGATATAAAATGAAATTTTATAACACTTTGATAATTTATTTCAATTGTAATTTAAAATTATAGGAAAAGTATATTATTTCTTTTAATTTGTTAGAATCATTCAGTTAAAATATACAAGTGGATTTAATAACTGAATGAAAAATTGTTTAAATAGATATAAAAATAATGGTACTTGTGCATCAGCGTCACCACAGCAAAATTGGCACCATGCGAATTGTGCCTTGATATCAAAACAATAAAGATTCTAATGTGTTTCATAAGAAAAAAACCCAATCAGTCAGATTTTTGTAGAAAATGGCATGATTCGCATGGCGCCAATTAGCCTCTGATGATGCTAATACATAAGTACTGAAATAACATTTAATTACATACATATTTAATTTTAGAAATACATTACTGAACAATTTATAAATTCTCTAACTGGAAAATAATTTAAATGGATAAGTAGTTTTAAAAAAATTAGCAGATTAAGAAATTAGTAACTGAAATCTCATACATCAATATGTGGAGATAGCAGCAGTTTTCATAATAAAAAAAACATTTAAAGTTTTAAAATTATTTCTAGAAGAAATATATTCTTTTAAATATAAAAAGGAGAAAAAATGAGATACTACCACTAGGTTTGAGATGATCTGGAAGTCCGTATTCTAATCCCATACCAGGGATAGATGAAATTGCACCTGTGTCATCTAAAGGAAAGTTATATATTATGAGTAAAATTTTTAATGTACTAGCATTTTAGTTTTTTTTAAAACAATAACTTATATTTAATTTATTTTTGAGATTACTTTTCATTGATATTTTAGGTATGATTTAACTATATGTGTAATAAACATGAAATAAAAATAATTCGTGAAATATAAATCACATTAAACTTACAAAATGTTTTGTTTCAAATTCTGAGTAATAAATTATTACATTATGTATGAAAAATATAGCCATCATTTAATATAATCTTATCCCAGTAACAGTTGGATGTTAATTTTCTAACTAAGTAGAAAACAACACTATTTCTTTTTAAAAAATGTGAAGCAAGAAATAACATAATTAAAAATATGTGAACTTCAACTCCATAAATTTATCTGAATTTAAAATAATGTTTTCTTTGTGTTTTAGGAGAGGAAATTTGTTTAAATTTAAAAAACAAAAATATTTATATATCACTGGGAAACATTAAATTTCATTGAAAAGTTATTTAAGTAGCAAATTATTATACAAGCCAGAACTGTATTAAAAAAAAACTAATTTTCAATTATTAACATGGATTGATTATTTAATGAAATTATGATTGAGTGAGAAAGTGAATATTAACATTGCACTATTCAGGCACTCAAGGACTTTTGGTGACAAACCTCCTAATTTTGAACCATGGTTAAGTGACGAGGACAACACCTGTGCTGGTAACCCTATCCTGACTTCCGCATTACACCAATGGGAGGAGGTTTGAGCCTCAACATTTAAAATGCATCGCCTCCCCCCCTACATGGCAGGTCTTCTTAGGCTTGAACTCATGACATGGCAGCCATGAATCCATTACCTTGACCACTAGGCTACAGTGGCCACTTAATGAAATTGCAATCTGTAGCAATATGAGGGTCACTGGACATAGATCTTGTAAGTTTGAATGAAGGAAAGTGAAAACAATGACACCTAAGCTGGAACCTTACTGTCCAAACTTGCCCACTGCACCAACATAAAATTTCGAGCCTTGACAGACTTAACGTGCATCAGCTCCTTTATATGATGGGTCTTTAGTGGCATCAAGACTTGATCACTAGCCATAAAAATGGTTTGACAAAAACAACACTAGCCATGAGATTGCAACTAAGACCACTTGGCTCTATAAATACAAAATTAAATGTTTAAAGATACAAAACTGATAAAAATAGGTTTATATGGGAAAAAAATTATTTAAATACAACTAATTCTACACAAAAGCATATTTTAAAATTAAACATTTTTAATAATATTAGAGTGACCTGAAAATTATGTCGTTTTTTTTACAGTAAATTCGAATAAATAAGTTTCTTGCAAGTTTTTCGTTTTAGTCAATGATGTAATCAACCTCGTTGGCAACAACCTCTTGCCCTCTAGTGTGCAAATTTTCATTGCCGGATCGATACAAATCAATTGGTTTTTCAGTAAAATATCTGGAGATGGCATTTTTCATATCATCCAAATTTTGAAATTTTTTGTTTGTTAAGTGTTGCATTGAACGGAATAAATGGAAATCCGTTGGCGCAATGTCAGGTGAGTATGGTGGGTGAGGCAATACCTCCCACCCCAATCAAATAATTTTTTCCATCATTTTTCTTGCGCAGTGCAGTTTTGCATTAACGTGTTGCAAAATAACGCCTTTTCTATTGATAATTGCTTGATAGTTTTCAATTAATGATTGATTTAGTTGATGTGATTGTTCACAATAAAGGTCTGCATTAACAGTTTCTCCAGGTTTAAGCACTTCAAAATGGACGATTCCACAAATACCCCACCAAACACACAAAAGCGCCTTTTTTTGGATGTAAACCTGGCCTGGCAGTTCTTCATGACGGTTTTTTCAGAGAGAGCCACTGTCTTTTGTGTTTTGGATTAACATACAGGACCCATTTTTCATCTACAGTGATCAAGCGATCAAAAAACGGTTCTGTATTGAAGCAATAATTTGCATGTCGTAGATCGATTAGCTCTGTTTTCTTCAGACAGATTATGCGCAACCCAAACAGCTGCTCTGTTTATTTTACCAATCTATTGCAAATATTCTTGGATGGTCGACCAAGGTCGGTTAAGAGCATTTGACAGTTCCTCGACTGTGTGACATGGATTTGCTTCCACTTGCGCCCTTAATAATGTCATTGTCTAAAGTTGTTGGTCTTCCTGATCGATGTGAGTCGGAAAAGATCAAAATTACCCGATCTGAACTTTGAAAACCACCTTTGGCATTTACGAACATCTAAGGCACTTGGGTAAACATCGCAAATGTTTTTTGGTAGCAACTTTTGCATTACTACCCTTGTGAAACTCCAAAAGCATGCAATGGTGGATATGAATCTCTTCTGGTATTTGGCTAGTCATTTCACTCAAAATGGGGAAGAAAATTTAAGGTTTAGGTTTTCACAACTAAACAAGTCCCTTTAACTTTGAAATGTCTCTGGCACAACTTTCAACTACGCAATGAACTCATAAACGGTGAAGCAGCATTGACATATGCAAAAACGACATTACTTTTCGGTCCCCCTAATATATCAAAAAACATATAATACTTCATTTAAGTGGGGGTGGGGGACAGAAAACACTTGAATAAGTATGTATATACACTTGAATAAGTATATGAAAAAAAGAAATTACCATATTCTGCCAATTCTTCTTGACCTTTAGGAAGCGTGTTGAGGTTATATTTATCTTGCATTCTATCCCCAGGTCGATTCCGAGTCCAAAATTTACTAAAAGAGGAAAGGGGGAAAAATCATGATATATTTATATAAGAGATATATTAATCAAGCTTTTTTATAAAATAACAAAACTGTTTGCATAATGAGTACATAGAAATCAAATATGATTATTTATACGATGTTTGCAGTTAAAATGAGCAACTTTTTTTACATAATTCCATAACTCTTACAACTTTTTTTCCAGATGATTGGATTAATTTTTTTAAACTTTCAAGTAAAAAAAAAAAAGTACTAAGGAAAATTTTATTCAATTTAGAAAAACAGAACAATGCATGACAAAAAAAAAAGATATATGCTCAGGAAATTTTTTAAAAAAATATTAATTTAAGCACAATTAATTTATACAATTATAATTCTTACAAAAATGTATAAAACTATTTTGATGCATCAAAGTACCAATAACAATGCAAAAAGTTTTATCTAATTACTAAAACCTTTTGAATAGTTGTGTGTGAAGACTCAAAAAAAGATGTTTTGTCAAATAAGAATTTTTTCAAATGATATCAAATGGCAATTATAGATTGTTAGGAAAGACAATCCAAATTAACTTGCGCAGGAATATATGTTGGTCACCGACCAGTACGGGACTTGATGATGCTTCATACCTTTCAACTATAACCTAATTTTTACCTAGGCAATTTAATGAGTGGCTCTGTGACTAAAGAAACACATGAGCTCTTTGAGAAGATGAAAAAATGAGGATTTGATACTTTGGAGGTGAAGCAGTGACAGAGGAAGTTTTCGAAAATCAAGCTTCCAAGATAATGCAGAAATTAATCTTGAGATACAATGGTACCCCAAAACTATTACTATTACTCATATCAATTCAAAAAGATGTCCTTTTAGAAACAGCTTAAGTTTTTGTAGCATTAGGATTATAATTGCCATGTGTTGTTTTTAGCGAAACTATTACAAGAGCTATGAAAATCAAATCTAGAATGGAATCAACTCATCTCAGAAAATCTAAATAAATAATGGACAGTTTTCTGGTTGAAGCATCTTGTCAAGAAAATGAAATGATCAAAACGTACTTTGTAACCTTCTAACACTTAACTTGAGATTAATACCTTTTGTGATTCCACTGAAACAACCTACTGTGCAGCAATCAATCTAAGATATATTACATATGACCTAAAAAGTGCTTTACTACTTTCTAAAATAAGAGTAATTTTGGTCAAAACTTAGCAATTAACTCAGTTTGAGTAGTGGGCAACACTGTAGTTGTCTAATGTTTTATAAGTCGCATTACAATACTTTCCCTGCCTATAAAATACTTACCACTATCTATTTATAAAACTATCACTTGGATTGGTTTAAGAACTCTTTTAACTCAACTAAAAACTGAGCCTATTATTGGCAATCCTTAATCAACAAACTATTTCAAAGATTCAGACAACAATTCCATTAGTTGTATGGTATTATGCTTCTAAAAACAAAAATCTGGCTGATCTTGGTGAAAGGCTTTCTTAGCTTATTAAATTTAATCAGTGCATAAATTTACAGTTAATATGCAATTAAAGAGTTATTTTACAAAATCCCAAACACATTCTCTTAACCAAATTGTATCTCAGAGCCTTCTATAAAGTTCTCATCAGATTGCCTGATTTCAATACCTTAATTCAATCCAACAAGCTAGAGATACAATTCCTCCATTTTCTAAGCTACCTCAAACTTTCAAAGCTATAGGATTCTAATAGATGGTATCGTATACAAAAATTTCACAAGTACTTTTGAAATTGCTCTGGTTCATAGTCATTGCATAGACTTCAATCTTGATTTAAGGTTGGTGGAGAACTGAACTAAAACCAAAACTTTGAATAAGAGATATGGTGATTGTCATAAAGGAACATGAAACTCTTAAACTGCACTCTTAGTAGAATCAATATATATATATATAACCTATTTTTCTGATTTGACTAGAAGATTCACCTATGACTAATTATATAATAGGGACACACATTTATCTTTTTTTCCAGAATTCTCATGAACCCAAAAATTTTTAATTTCTTTCATATTGTTATATTGACTTGATTATGTCTCCATTTTGCACTAAACTGAAACTTTTCAGCTTAATCTATTTCTACGTTCACTATTTTATCAGCTGTGTTTTTGAAATCATGCCACTTGAATCCATGGAGAATATATATACACACACACACCATTAACATGGTTTATATGTGATGTACTCCATCTACCACAGAATCCAACAAGGAAGGTCGTGTGCTGATTGTGACAATTGTAAAACTCGGTGCTTACCTGGAGGTCAGGCAGGATATAATACTTCAGCATTAGGGCTAGGAACCAATGGGAAACACCCTTATTTGCAGTGCTAACCCTGCAGCAATATCTCCTTAACACCAAAGGAATCCTACAAATTTATCACCTGTCAATTGATAGGATTTAGCTCATTTCCACCATTTGACTACAATTAAACATGGACAAAAGGGAATACAAAAGTGTCCTTCAGACACCATTTTCTTCCTCGGAGAACACTGCACATGGCAAACATATGGTTTGAAAAGCCAATAGTCTTAATAATATAAAAAATTCAAATTAAATAACAAAAATAATTGATACATTACTGTAAAAACAAGAATTATACCTAAACCTTTAAAACAAGTGGTAGTTATCAAACATAAATATACATAAAATATTTTACCAAAATTTGTTCTTTAGAAAGGGAAGGGAAGAAAAGTGAATAGAGAAGAATCATTAGGGCATCCGGGGTGCATTTATCAAAGACAGTACACCCCTTGGGAAGGGAAAAGATCACTGGGTACCTTGGGGTTGTGATGCCCATACTTACCTAAAGAAGGTAAGCCCCTGAGGGAAAAATATTTTCTGAAAAAGATATAAGGTACATACATAAAATACTTCTCAATTTCTAACTTAATTTGATTACTTAAAATTCTCCATGTCCATCAATGTGTCTCAATCATTGCAGCCAAAAAAGTCAGCATTTTAAAATGAAGGGAGAAAAAAATAATGAAATATATGCATTTTACACACATTTTGCTTTAAAATCAAATAAAGGACAGGAAAATTTACATGAAATATACATATGAAGAATTACACAAAGCAAATTACAACCAACTCTTTTCCTTACATGACAAATTTAGTTCAACACAACATAGGATAACATCATAACTGGTATTCTCACTGGTAACTTTGTCATAACCCTTTTTATAAAGCTATGGTAAAATAATTAATTTAGTGTAGAGACCTACAAGGAAACAGAAATAATGTGCTCCCACAACATATTTAAATGCTTCATGATATGTGTTATATTAATTGCATGCAATGTAAAATGTATTTAAAAAAAAAAATATCTAAAAACCTATACAGTTGATTTTTACATGGTGTTTTTTGAATTAAGTTCTTTATTTCAACTTACACGAATCTTAGTTAAAATATAGAATGCATTTTTTTTTTCACTATTTCTACCTTTCACATATCCTTTCTTTATGTTTTTAGGGGAATGCATTTACAATGTAAAAAAAAAAGAATTAGGTGTACTTACCTTATGAATGAAGTACAAAAATAAAATAAAATTATCAAAATAATATTAATTGTGTTAACAGCAAACACATTATAACTTAAAATACAAATTACACACCTGGAGTGGTCATTAGAACCAGAGCATAGAATATGACCAAGTGGATGCCATGCTAGAGACCACACACATGAATCATGGGCTTGCTCCATACACCCCACTTCTTTATCTGCACTATAAAAAGAATAAACATGACACATTAAAAACATAAAATATTTAAGTATTTTATTCACAAAATTTTAACTAAGGCAGTCTTTCAATTTAGAGAAGATTTTTTTTATGACTTCATGTGAATGAAGTCATAAAAAAAAAGGGTGGATTGCTAAATATTGGCATTTTACATTTAAGTCTATGTTAAGTCATATACAGAAATATACTCTTATTCTCTTATGTCATAGGAAAAAGTAAAAAATATTTAAAAAAAAAAACATATTTAACAAAAGTATCAGTACCCACTTATAAACTTTTTTTGCAGACCATGATCTGAATGTCCAAAGATATTGTTAGAAAGACAGAACTTAAAATTCTATAGCGAAGAATTCTTTCCTCCATAATTATTTTAATTTTTGACTGAATGACAAAAACTTAATGGACAACTCATAAACTGCAGTATACAAAAAGAATGCATTAAAATATTTTAAATTAAAACAATTTATCACATTTTTAAAGAAAATCCTGATTGCAATGGTTCAGGGATACTATGTGTGGAGAAGTTTTTAAAACTGTACACTCCTAAATGATGTTGGCTATTGAACGATTTTGGAGACAAATATTTGTCCCGAGATTTTCAGGATAGGCAATAAATATAGCTCTTTAGCACTTCTTTCATTGAGATAATTCTCTCCAGTGAAAGAGAAAACACAAGGACAGATGAATGGGAGAAGAATTCATTTGTAAAACTGGGAAAAGAAATGTCTCCTGACCTGACTCAGTATTTTGGGGAAGGGGAGAAGGTTGTCAAAATACCCTTGGATCATGATAATGGAAGTGATCATCTCTTTCTGTATATGAAAGCTGAAGAAAACTAAACAGTTGAATTTTACCTAAAAAATAATTTTTAAAGAAAGTACAGAATGATTCAAAGTAGTAGATTTCATTCCACTAGTTACAGAGTTATGTTTGTAGTAGTAGAGTATTTCGAGACAGGAGAATATTGTGACCTTCATTTCACTGCAATATATAAATTATATTTTTATTCTTAGTATTTGCTTTGAAGTGGAAATGAAAATTACATGGGGATAAGTAATGTAAATAAGCAGGTCTAATGCATTCCAAATATATATATATATCAGTTGATATAAAACACATGCATGTATTCTCAATATGATTTTAATTACTTACACTGTTTATTTTGCAACTGTGTAGAGTAATTTTGGGTTTTACGCATGTTTCCCTTCCTATTTTGAAAAGCTTTGACTCCAGAGTATATAGGCAAGAAAGTGTTATTTATCAGAGGATGAATATACTTTCATGTCAGGAATAATCAAATATGATACTTAGGTAATATCTCAAATTGTGCCAATAATTACAATACCAAGACTTCAATTTTTCATTTTTGTTTTCTTCCTCTAAAAATTAGGCTCAGCAATGCAATATTTCCATCATTTAAGATGATTCTTTTTAATACCACCCCATTTCCAAGGGAACATCATAAACAAAGATGCTCCATTGTAAAAAAAGTTCAATCTTTTTCAATAAAATTTTCACATGAAAAATTACTGGCCTTAACATTTTATTATAAAGCAAACATCAAGCAACAAAGTTTAAATTAAAAATGGAGAACTGTTCATGAATTTTTTAAAAATCTTTTATAAGCATTTACAACAACAACAAAAAAAATTCATAAATAAAAATAAATTTCGTAATTTAAAATTTAATATCAATGGAATACAAATATTTTAAACAACCAGTACTTAAAGATAATAAATTATAATCAAGTATTAAAGAAACTTACCCAACAACCCAAAACATAACACAGCCATCAGATCCACCACTGGTGAATAATCCTTCATGAATAGGATGCCATGCTAAAGCTGTAAATATTAATAATAATCAATTTAAAACATTACACTTAAAGCACTTTATTCTATCACAATTTTGTTTGAAAGTTTTATCAAATTAGTATGACTTTCTTTAAATACTGCACATGTTAAAAGATATTAATTTATATTTACTTGGTAAAATGTAATTACAGTTGGGCATCCATTTTACGAACTTTTTCCTGGAACCAAGCACTGAGTGTGTTAAAAATGAAACTCTAATGAACTTTCCACATAAACTTTGTTTTGGAGATTTAGCAACTTCGTTAAATAGAGGTCCGACTGTAACATATTCTTGTTTGGTAATAAAATCAAGCAGAATCTATATTCATTTATAAAAGTGATGCTTATTTCTATCTATTTTAAAAATAGCTTATCCAATTATTTTAAATGAATTTACAGTACTGACTCTGTTTGTCCAAAATGTTCACAACTTTTGATTTATGGATAGTCCTTAAGTGAATCAATCAATTCAATTTAACCTACTTAAGTCTATAGAGCTCAATACATTACAAAATTTTAAGCCTAGTATTTTTTGGCAAGATATCTTTTGTGATTTTTTGTTTCACTGTAAAAAGGTTTGACTGTTCTCTAAATTAAATTAGCAATCCTCATTCAGAACAATATCCATGGAATCTATAAATGTTGATAGATAATTTAAATACATAAAATTGAAATATTTTCTTGAAGATCTGCGGAATTGTAAAAAATTTATTACAAATGTAAAATTGATTGAAAACAAGTATGTTTGATACTTGAGAAAAGAATGAGGAAACTGATTTCTGAACAAACATAAGAGCATTTAAGTTTACAAGTAATTAATTAAACTAACTTGTAGCTTCTTTTTTATGGCCACGGAATGTTTGCATTTCTTGACTCATGTTCCTAATGTCAAACAACTTGATAAGATGATCTCGGGAAGCTGTCAGAAGCCAATTACCATTTTTATTCCATTTTGTGTCCATCACAGTATTTTTATGAGCATGCCTAGAAGGGAAGGAAAAAGGGAAAAGAGTAAAAATGACAAAATTTGTATGAAATCTGACAACAAAGCTTCATTTTATTTCAAAATGAGACAAACAAAAATGCATTACATACACAGTAGCCAGAGATTGTCCACTTTTGGGATCCCACAGTTTAATAGGTTGTTGACTGTCTTTACTGCCTGAGACTATTAAAGACTTCTGTGGGTGCCAATCTACACATTTTACATCTGCACCATGTCCTAAAGAAATAATTTCAATAAAATTTAAATGCAACTTCAACTTTTTGATACTTAAAGCAACTACATTGAATTTCCTTTGTTGAAATGGTAAGAAAATATAAGTTAAAAATTTATATGAAAAAAAAAATCTTTTTGATATTTTAAATTATATTTTTTTTTTCTCCCTGTTACAAAAATACATACATACAAAAGCATTACCAAATCAAAAATATTTATTTAAATGCAACTTTTCTAACTTGCCTCTTAAAATTTTTTCTTCTAAGCATCTAAGGAAGTCCCATATACGTACAGTGCCATCATCAGAACATGTAACAAATTTGGTATCAACTGGACAAAAACTAGGGGTAAAAAAAACTATTAGAATTCAAACAAAAAATTGAGAAAGAGGAAAAAAAGAAAATGTAGTGCACCAAACCAAAAATAAAACAAAGATTTTTGATTATATGAACTGTTTAATGATTTAGTCATGTTTTTAGAGAGTAAATTTAGATTTCAAGTATAAAAATGCTTTGCTGGTTTATAGTACACTTTAACTTTATCACCATTTTATGAATTTAACAACTAATTTCCCACTTCATCATGACTTTTATTCATTCTGTAACAAAATATATTTATCAATTACATCATAATCTATGAGATAAAAATTAAAGAAAAATCAATGACTGAAATCCATATAGAATATTTTTACCTTATACCACGTAGCGGTTCTTTATGAGCTTGGAACATTTTTACATTATTCATATTACTTTGCCAATACTTAACATAGCCTGCATGGTCTCCAGTTACCATCCACACATCATTATGACTCCACACCATACATCTTACGGGAGAATCATGAGCCTGAAAAAAAAGTAATGCATTATATTAATACAATCTTTTTATTCTTCTTCAAGATATGTATAGGGCCGCAGTAGCCGAGTGGTATAGGTATCGGATCGTGGCTGGCTTCATCACGAGTTCGAGCCCAATACCACTTAAGACCCGCCGTGTAAGGCAGCGATGCACACTAAATCTGTCAAGAGCTGAAACGTCCTCCCATTGGTGTGGTAGTTAGGACAGGGGGTGCCAGCTCAGGTGTCGTCTATGTCACTTGACTATAGTTCAAAATTACGTGGTCCGTCGCCAAAAGCCCTCGTGTAGCTCAACAGTGTGACGTTAATATTCACTCACTAAAGATATGTATAATTTAAAACAATAAAAAGGATTTAAAAGCAGGAATAGTGTAAATGGATGCTTTTAATTAATAAAAATTTTTGGTTTACTAATGGAAAAATTCACAGAATGAAAATGTTAAGCAATATTTCTTGAATTATTGCACAAGTTTTTTTTTTTTAATCCTGAGTTAAAATTGCATTATTAATCCATCAAAGGATATTTAGTAAAAAAAAAAAAGACAAAATATAGTTACTTGTAATATAGTTTCAAAATTAAAGGTTAATCCATTCCAAAGAGTAAATTCACCACTTGATGCACCAGTTACTAATCGTCTTCCTTCTGGAGTCCACTATGTGACAAAAAGAATACACATATTAGAATGAATGATAAATCTTATTGTATAATATAATAAATAAAAGTTTAAACATATTAGTATAAAATTATAAGTAAATTGTAGATAGTTATACAAAAAAGTTAAAACATGTCACTTCTAAATTGTTTATTACAAAGAATGACAGATAATTATACTTTCTAAATCCAAAGTTTCAGTAATAAGTAATGAAGTTGAGAATTTGAATATGACAAACTGGAATAGAAAGGAACAGTCGAAGAAACTAATGAATGCATTAATGTTTAAAGCCCAATTATCCTTATTATAGAGCATGTAGAGAAAAGAGAAATACGATTCCTGAAGTATTTATCATGCAGTTTTCTTTTTCTGTTATGTATTATACACCAACTCCTTGCTTCTATTAAATCCTCAAGTACTGATAAGACACATTTTTTTATATAGTCATACTGAGTTGTGCCATCTTTATTAAGATGTTATATATATATATATATATATGAATACGTACAAATTGATACTATTGATTACAATATACATCTTTTGATCAAAGGTGCCAATATAATTTACTAACAAGGGGAGGGCACAACTAAGGAAATGTATTTGGGGTCGAGATTTGGTGTAATAGTAGTACTCCTTTAGGGTGTTCAACCCTCAATGTAATTCCGCCGAATGGCCAGTCAATTTGGAAATAAAAGCCTTCAAAATTCATGCTTAGCTTTTATACAATTAAATTTCAATTTCCTCCAACGATTTCATAGCCTGATTGATATATCGTCTGCATACTATGTGCGAGGTCAGGGTTCGATTCATCGATCAACTTTTCCCCCATTTCATTTAATTATTTTTAAAATTAAATAAAGTCACGACGCCAAATGAATTTCCTTAGTCGTGGCCTTCCCTTGTAAGAAAAAAATATTGAATTATTCAACAATCACATTTTTAAAATTGTTAAATGCCAAATTCAACTGAGCTTTCAAATTATCCCAGGACAGGATATTCACAAAATGAAAAAACAATTATTTCATTCTGTAATAAATAGTTAATACACATGAATAGTTTTAGAATAAATACAATAATGATCATTAATAAGGTTTTTTTTTCAAACATATACAGTTTAATTTTAATAACTTATACCACTGAAACAAAGCATATTAATAATTTTTTTCTAAAATATAAAGTCTAAAGGAATGTATGAGAATCATAATATAAGAGGAAAAAATTATGTATATTATACATAATAAGTTTAAAAAAAAGCTATTTTTAAAATTCCTTACTGCAACACAAAAAATAGGGCATCTCATTTTATTAGTTGAAGTACGAACAAATTTCGTTGTGACAGCATTTATGGGATTGTCGGGCATGCTTAAGGGAGGTGTCATCTAAAAAACAAGGGGAAAAAAAACACATTAGTTCAGTCACACTATTAATTTAATACATTTCAACAAAATTTATTAAAGAAACAAACCTCAATATAATATGCTGTATCAGGTTGAATAGCTCGCTTATCTCTGTAATCTCGTTGCCAGACACGTGCCTGTAAAAATACTGCATTTAATATGCAATACTCAAACAATAAAACAAGACAAAAATGTGAAACTAAATATTCACTGCTCATATTTTTCAACATGTAGAATGCTGAATTACATTTTTAATGATGATTAGGAAGAATGTTGGATTTAAATCATTTTTAAAGACAACATAAAAGAAAACTTTTAGCAAAACAACATGCCTATAGAAGAAAAACCTGATTGTATTACCATCATTTCTTCTTTTCTTAAAACTATACCTGTAGTGCTTACAGCCCCCCTTCCCCTCTCCGGTAGCAATTCAGGAGTCTTCACTGTATGGTGCTAATAGTACTGCCCATAAGGGTGAAAGAATGGAAATTAGTTTAGTGAGAGGAACGCATGGTAGTGCAGTAGCAGAGAAAGTAAGCCTTCTAGATAGCACTACAATTCTTCAAACTTCATAATAAAACTTCTGTTGTATTTTAAAAACTTCTTTGAGTCCATTCATTATATCAAAGGACACAATAATTACCCTTGAAGATTTTTTGCTTTTAACTCTTTATATATATAAAAAAATCTTGTAGATTTTAATTCAGCAAAGTCATTTAAAGAAAAAGATTTAATATAAAAGCTTACTTCAAGATGTTTGATCACTGACGTATTATAGTCAACTGTTTTACGTGTCACAGCCTTCCTCAGTCGTTTTCCATCAAATTCTATAACTTGTGCTCCCTGCTGCAAGTGTTGTCTATGTGATGTAAACGCCACATGATTAGGCTTTGGAAAATTCGGAGGGGGTAGAAATTTAGGCACATATGGAAAGCGTTGTACTGGACTTATTTGGGTAGCTTGCATTTTGGCAATTTTTATTTAACTGAAAAATGAAATAAAAATTTTGTAAGTAATATTCTATATATATGGTGCTAGTTTGCTATCGGGGGTAATAGCGCCAAGTTGTTGTTTATGTTTGCCAAGATGAGCGATAACATTACAATATGGTTACCTTAATATTTTTATCATCTGTCGATGTGGTTGCCATGGGGATAACATATGTTAGAAATAACTTTTATTGGTTTTTTCCCGATTATTAATTTCAGACAATTTTAATAAATATTTCTAATTTTTGTAAAAATGTAACCATTTTCAGTGTGATTTTTCTATTGTTTGGCTCTTCTATTTAATTCTCTGCTATTTTCAAATATGGATATTTCTAAAATGAGTGAGTACTAGAATACTTTTTCTTAGAAAAATAAATGTTGTGCTTTTAATTATCGCTATAAATTGTTTATTTTCGTTTTATTTTATGTTTTAAAAATATTTTTTTTTTACGTTCTTTATTCGATGAAATTCGCTGAAGGAACTTGCAGTGCAAGTTTCATATTACAAGCTTTCACTATTTTATAATTAGAATTCTTAATTAATTTTAACATACATTATGTAATTATTTTCTTCATATTGTAATACAAAAATGGAATTATTACTATGGGTAATAATCATAATATATTTGTTATTTATATATATATTTGTAATTATTATTATTTATTTATAATTATTATGTTATTTATTTATAACTATTTTTGTTGTTAATTTTTGCCATTCTTATGTAACTTATTTATAATTATGTAATACGAGTAATCTTGTGCATTATTATTTTTTTTAGAATTCAACGATTATTAGTTTTTATAACTACTGTTAAATTATATTATATGATTATTTCTAATAACTGTTATTAAATTGCACTATATGTATATTATATATAATTACTATAAAATAATATAAGATTATTATATGCTTCTTATGATATACTATTATTACTATATGTTACTTTTTATTACATATTATTGATATTCATTATTTATTGATTGATCTAGGTTATTCTCAATCTCTTCCTATATCCTTTATTTGAAATACATTTCAATGTATTTCAAAACAATTCTATAAAATTATTGTGTATCATTAAATTACCGCTAGGCCGCCATATTGGATTCCAATCTAACAAGCGCTGATTGACGCTATTACCCCCGATATCAAATTAGTTCCATATATATATAAATAATAACTTATTTAAATAGATGCAAGTAGTTGAACTTACCTAATATTTTAATTGATACTATCTAAAACTATACTCTATGAGTATACTTTTCCAAAAATTCTTCAAGAAACAAAATTTCATCCTAAAAAAAAATGAAAAGACATAATTGAAATATGCAAAAAGTAAACAGAAACATAATAAGTTTAAGCATTGATACTTCTGAAAAGTTTGCATTAAAACTATAAGTTATTTTATATGAATGATAGTATATCTTGTCAGATTCACAATTTATAAAATTTTCTCTAAAATTCCTGTTGAAAATTAAATATTTGCAAGAAATATGAAAGCTCTTACAATATACATTACAAGTATTTTTCATAGGGAACATTGATTAAAAATTAGTATTTAAGTGGCCTAATAAAGTCTGAAGGGTGTTCAAAATCTTGGGGGTCTGCGATGTCAGGATGATACATAAAGGGAGGCCACAGCTTTTGAAAATTTAAGAATCGCTGCATTATAGACCATAAATTTAATCTTAACCTTTTTTTAAAAAAGAGAGTTTCCACAGCACAGCACATTCTGTTTGTACACTGTCAAAAGACAGCTATTTAATGATTGAGACTTTAATCACAGAAAGACTAAAAAAAAAAAAAGGAAATTTTATATCACATAATTCATACTTAATAGAATACCATTAAAAAAATATAGATAAATGCAAAAATAATACACAATTCTTGCTTCTCTTCCAAATTTTTTTTATATCCTGCTTAGCCATATATGGTATTCTTTTCAGAATATGAATATAGCATGTTTTAAAAAAAGAACAATAAGTTCATGTATTTTGATTTATTATATGATTTAATAATGCACTAATATTTTAAATTGAAATACAAGAGAAGACTCATTTTTTACATTAAAAGCACTTAAACTATCTAAAAGGGGGATTTTTTTTCCCCACAACAAATAATAACTTTTAAACAAGACCAACTATTTATGAAATATATCAGGAAATGGAAAATTATAATATTCTGAACAGAGAATATTAGGATTTGGATATATTATAGCTAAAAAATTAGGAAAAAACATAGGACTCATCCTAGAATTCCATTTTTGAAGGTATATTCATGTTTAACAAACTTCAAAATTTAAAGAAAAAAATTGAAGAATAATTTTACATAGACAAAAAAGCAACCTTTTTCTACAGTCTTAATAAGCAGACAAAATAGGCTTACAAATTACTAAGAATAAATGTTATGTTGCAATAAATGTAAATCATTTTAATATATACATTTTTTTCTTTTTTAAATAGACATTCAATTCTAAATAACACATTTTTTTTCTTTGGAATTTTACTACTTCTTTATCATTTTTTAATATGAAAAGAGTAAATAACTTTGAGGTACTTACATACTACTGCAACAATGTCAACATTCAAGATAACTCAGCAAGTTAGCAACCTTGATTTCGCATGTATCACATGCAATGAAAAAAAAAATTGGCAACCATGTGCTTCATTTCATTTAATATCACCAAAATGGTTGAGATAGTACATAAATACCAATTTTGGTATTCATTACATGATTGCAGATTAAAACAGGTTCAAAATAATGTGCAAGCTGAATCTTTCAAAAAGCTGTTGTTTCAAAGGATCCCAAAGCAAAAAATGAGCCAAAAGATGTTTTAAACCAGATGATACAACAACTGAAATACATTAAGTTCCATGCTACTGATATAATTACATTATATATAGATATAGCAACAGTTAAGATGTAGAATAGGGGGCCCCCTTTAGCAACCAGAAACTGTTGTCAAACTACCTATATGTATTAATAGGTGTTCCAAGAGTAATAAAGCAAAGCCTAATGAAGAGACAAAATCATTCTAGCATCTAGGTAAACATCAAATCTAAGAGGCTCCCTATTCTACACTTTAGCCTTACTGATGTAAAATCATATGCATTACAGCTGATATATTTAATATCAATTTATTTTAAATGGTTGCTCATTCTCTCTCTATATATATATATGAAACTTCATTTAAACAACCTTATTATAAGAAGTTATTGCATTTATTTTCATCACAATAACAGGCAAAATAACTTTACAATAAAAAGAATTAATTTAAACACAGCCTCTTTTTAAACAGTAGTGAGCTTTTTCAATAAAAACCAACAATAACTTTTAGTTAGGAGAACATAAACCAAGGTCTTAAGAGTTGAAAAGAGATTACTGTCATATTAACTTTCACTAACTAATTTTCCTGATTTTGTAAATGAAAATTTGGTACTTATGAATTATCCCAACCTATTGGCGACATTATATGAAATGAAGCACATGATTGCCAATTCAGCGCATATGACACATGCGAAATCAAGGTTGCCAATTTGATGAGTTATCTTGAACATTGGTGATTGTTGCGATAATGTGTAGGTACTGAAAGTTCTCTTAATTCTATTAACAGCCTATTGAAATGTATTTATCAAACAGTTTTATAATCTTAGAAAGGTTTCTAAAGACAAATATATTTCAACAAAAACTGGCAAATCTATAAAGTCACCAATGAGGGAGAATATGACTTTTGCTAACAAAGGGGGGGGGGACCTATTCTATTGGTACTTGCATATTATTGCAACCATATTGGTGACATTATAAGAAATGAAACACATGGTTACCAATTTTCAGTATATACGATACATGCGAAATCAAGGTTGCTAACTTGCTGATTCTTCTTGAACGTTGGCACTGTTGCATTAGTATTTAAGTACCACCTTATTAAAATCATAATTTTATTTACAAGTGATCGAAATTGGATAAAAACTTTTCGTAAAATTTTATATAATTTTTGAATTAACGACATGCAACTATAATTTGGGTGAATTTTAATCAAATTTTGCTAGATACAAAGGTACTTGCATATTAACGTCACTGCAGCCAAATATGTGTCACGATATCGTAACAGCAAGAGAACAACAAAAATTATTCTTGTGTTTTAATTTGGAAGTTGCCAAAAGTTGAGAAGCCAGGAGAAGGCCAGACTGTTGAGCCATTGAAGAAGTTTTCATTTGGAAGGAGAAACAATTTTTTTTCTAGGATAATCTTTTTTCATTTTTGAAGTGATCATATTTATACCCAGCATATAACGGGCAATCATAAATTTGAATCTCATTTTTTGTGTTGAAAGTGCACATTATATGTCAGAATTTACAGTAGTCAGATTTTGGCATGAAATGGCATAATATGTGAGGCATAAATTCGGCTGTGGGGACATTAAAATGTACGTACTGATACAAACAACATGACTTATGTATTATCCCAACCTATTGGTAACATTATATGAAATGAAGCACATGTTTGCCGAATCAATGTATACGACACATGCAAAATTGGGCTGCCGACATGGCGAATTATCCTGAATGTTGGTGATTGTAGCGATAATACACAAGTATCCAAAAAACTTGCAATTGTCTTTAGAATGATATTAAACTCTATCTTTCTTATTTATAATAGTACTTACCTAGCACATGATTACCAATTCAGCATGTGCAACACATGCGAAATCGGGGTTGGCAATTTAGCGAGTTAGCTTGAACGTAGGCATTGTTGCGGTAATACATAAGTACCTTTATAACTACTGCTTTCCATGAAATAAAATAAGTTTTCATACATTGTAAACTATTTGGCAATTAATAACTGGCATGTCGTTAATATGGAAATATTGACTTACAGCTTTGAACTTTTTTTAAAAAAAATATTTTACAGAGATATGCATAATATTCTACACATGAATAAACATTAAAAATAAGCAAACTGTACTTGCGTATTATCACAACAATTGCCAACTCTTAATAGCTCACCAAGTTGGCAACCCCAATTTCCTATGTGTCATACACACTGAATTGGCAACCAGGTGATTCCTTTCATATAATGTTGTCAATAGGTTGTGATAATACACAATTACCAATAAAACTACAAAAGATTTCAAGCAAAATGAATCTTACGCAAAGATTTTCTTCATAAATTTAAATGAAAGAAAATTTTTTTTTTATTTACACCTCAAACTTTCTACCTAAAAAAAAAACCCCTTAAATAAGTTTTTATTAAATTAGAAGGCAATTTATTTGTCAAATTCTTTTTTCTTCTTCTAAATTAACAATGTTGGAATTTAATTTGAATTTATTGCATAACGTTTTTAATTTTATTTTTTGTATAATTCAAATTATGCCTAAAAGATATTAATTTTTATTTTCATTACAAAATTACAATATGTGTACTTAAAACAGAAATTTGACACATCTGCTACGAAATTTTTTTAAAAATATACAAAATTAGTTTTAGGTTTCCTTTACAAGTGTCAGTATTTATGAAACAATATGGACTACTTCCGCTATATAATTCTTGAAGTTAGTTGAAAATTCTTTTAAGTGTGAGTGAAAAAAGCTATACATTAACAAATTACACGTGCAGACAGCGATTGGTAAATTGACAACTATGTTAAATGCATCAGTTCATGTTAAGTTACTCTTCAAATAGACACATATGTAAATAATGAAACAAAGCAACATAACCATAAACAATATCCATATAATGTGCTCTTTCAAAGTGTTCTAATTTTTTCAATATATCGATTTTAAGAGAATATCTGATATGTATAAAAGTTTGTCATTCTTATGCAAAGAATAATGAAGTGCGTGATTTGTTTATAAAATTAAACCGATGACATTGCACAAACACACAAAAAAAAGATACCGAATTACAAGTCAACATCAGAGGGGAGACCAAAGTTTTCAAAAAAATTATCAATATACATGAAAATACAAGATCTTAAATATTTCAAAAGTAGTTTATGTAGTCACGTAGAAAATTACCTGATATGATAAGAAATGCAAAATCATGAAAAGGCACCTAAGATTATACGACATTTATGAAATACTCTGTACTTCTTTTAAATGAAATATAAAAAAATTATAAATTGCATTATATTAGCATATCGTTAGGATATTTCATTTAGCGAAAATTGAATTGAATAAACAAATTCCCAGATGAAATTAAGTTCTCGAACTGTAGCCAGATTTATTTTTCGTAAGTCAACTATGCAATCATTACTTTAAAAAAAAACAACCAAGCACCGATATTTTAAGAATAAAAAGGTATTTAAAATTGAAAATTTCTCTATTAAAAAAGAGTGAGTTAAATTGAAAAATCATAATTATTATAACTACTTTCTTTGAAAACTTTCTTTTTGTCAGTTGTAAATTTATTGTGAGGAATGTTTTGTTTAACTGTAACTCATATAATTTAGAAATAATGTAATCGCTTTGATATTACGTTCTGTGTTTGTGTATGGGTTCTCTCTCTCTTTCCTTGTTTCTACTTCTCTGAAGTAGTGTGTAAAGTAAGGTGGACTTCTGTTCATATTAATGATCTGAAAGAAAGTTATTTTGATTTGAAGTTAAGTATAATATCTCTACGAAGGTTTAAATTTTTACAAGCTATAATAAAATCCAGCAGAAAACCAAATATTATTCAACAAAAACTTTTACATCATAAAAATAAATTCTCTATCATGTCAAAATTAAATCTTTAAGAAAATTCGTTTCTTTTTGATTTATAAAGTATTGTGTGTGGGAATTCAAAATGCCAAATTTAGTAAAAGGAAATCACACCTCTCAACCAGAGCGCTTTTGTAAATATATTCACCGTTATTGTAATCAAACGAGATTGGATGGTTATGATTATTGTATAAGACATATTTTAGAAGATAAAACTGCCCCATTTAGACAATGTATATATGTTAATCAACCCAATAAAAAACGATGCACTAACGCTGCTCCCAAAATAGAAAAGAATGAAAAGCGTGATAATGCGTTATGTCCTTTTCATGCTAAAAGAGCCCTTATGAAAACTAAAATACCACATCCCAAGAAGAAAGTTGTAGTTGAAGGCCCTACAGCATTGCTTAGATACCTGGAACATTATTGTAGTGATCCCATACATGATCCTGCATATAGTCGTGAAACTGGTCAAAATGAAAAAAATGAAATGGCAGTTTGTGTGGGTGGACGGCCAACTACCTTAAGTGAAGCTGAAGCTACATTTGTTGATGGAGAACCTATAGAAGAAAAAGCCTTTATCGAGAGTGTAGACGAGGATTTTAGTTGGGTAGAAAAGAATGATGATTATTTAGAACATGCTGGTGTATATACTGACAAAGAAATATTGACTATAACAAAAGATAAAATTACTAAGTTACAACAGTTATACTGTGCTGAGCTTAGAGTTATTTACTATCAGTTGAAAGAAAAACGTCGTAAATTTTTAGCTGAAATGAAAAAAGCAATTCCAAGTACCAGCACTAGTACTGAGGAACAACCTGATAAACCACCAGAAGTTGATAAAAACCTATTGCAAGCTCTGATTCAATATCATAAGTGTGATGGCAGGGAACACAGTCTTCGTCACAAAATGCAAGAAAAGCGTTCTGGTGCTCACAAGCCATCTAAAGCCGTAACATGTACTTTCGAGAAAAGTGGTTTTCGATGCAGAGAACCAGCAATTGTTCTCACAAAATTTTGTAAAAATCATATATTATCAGATCCCTTACAAGTAATGTTTAAACCTTGTGGACTTGGACGGAATTGTAAGAAACCTGTGATACCATTTGAAGAAAATGCTGCTTGTGACCAACATTTTCATTTAGCTCTATCAAGATCTAAAGCTGATGAGGCTGTTCAACCTCTTCCAGTAAGTGATCAATTTTTAGAAGCTGAGCATTTTCAATCAATGGATGATATAGCTTCTTTAGGTCTGGATGATATTATTCCAGGCTCATTGTTTGGTCTTGATCAATTTGGTGAACCTGGCGAATCTACAGATACTGTTTTGTCTGAAGACCTAATGCAGATAGGTTTGAATCCTCCTGCTGATATCTTGAGTGATAGTAGAAAATCAGAATCTGAGTAGATAAAAAATAGTTTCTTACATTAGTGGTGTGTGAGTAGGAAGCTTCTTTAATCTAGCATATAATTTTAAAACATATTTAATTTGATTATTACAAATAATAGATGTGACTAAAAATAATTTAATATTAGCAATGATGTGTGGAGATGTTCGTAAAATTTTGAGGATTAAGTTAAGAGATAAAAAAAATTAAGGACTAAACTATATAGTCTTAATTACAACAAATTTTTTAAAATAATTTTGATTTTTTTTTTTAAAGAAAATTAGGATTGCAGAATTTATTTCAAGTTTTTTAAAATAACAAAGTGCCCAATCTTAAAAAGAGGAATGATCTATTAATTAAGTATATAAATTATGAAGATTTAGAAGTATGGTAAAAAAATATGTTTTGGTATTCTTTTAAAGATGTTTTAACAAGCAAACATTCTCTAATTAAAATTAGTTAATTCTTGAAGAAATAGACTGTAATTATTTAAATTTGAAAGACTTTGTAAAGGTTATAAGTGTTCATATTTACACTAAAAAAATATTCATTGGTGCTAATGTACTGTCCCATGACTGTGTGTCACTCAATACAATCAATTAATTAGTCAACAAACCCTCTTGATATTAAAAAAATTACAAGTAATGTTTTATTTTGTGGAGTCATATTGTTTGGCTTTGTGTAAATATTTGTGATACCAAAGGAATTCAGTTCAGTACAGTGGTTAACACTGTAAAAATGGAGACTTGGCTAAGGCCTTATGCTCTGATGTATTATGAATTAGATCTTAGCTTGAGTTGTAAAGTACGGTTAGTGATTGCACTGTCTTATCACAGTAAATTTGACTTTCGCCTTGTATTTTATTTGAAATTGAAGAAAGTGAAATATTGAAAATCTATTATAGAATTTTAGAATCTTTTGGTTGATGTTAAGAATTCTTCAACTTTTTGAACTTGCTCTATTGTTTTACATTTTGCTATTGAGGAATATGACCATTCTTCGTGGTTGGATATAAAAATTTTTTTTAAAGTTTCACGCTGTGATTTGTATTTGACACAGTTTAATATAAAGTGTTCACTCGTTTCTGGTACTTGACAATCTGCACACAAAGGAGAATCTGTTAGTTTAAAAAGGAAATAAATATCATTTAATGGTAATTTTTTAGCTCGCAACTTATTGATTAAGACTTCTGTATTTCTATTTTTTGCTGCCTGTCTATTCCACTTTTCAAGATGAGAAATATAAATATAATTTTTATGTTTTTTGCTTTTTTTCCATATTTCTTCGTTTTTATTTTTGTGTTGTTTTTTGAAATATGTATGTAGGTCTTCCCAAGTAATCCAATGAATAATATTCCATGGTTCTGGAGCGGATTTAGCTAATTTATCAACTTCTTCATTAATTTTTATTCCTTTGTGAGCTCAAAGGAATTAACCCAAGTAAATTTCCCATAGTTACAGTTACAGGTTTTGTGGGATATGGAGCAACAAAGGCTATCCCTTGATTACAATCATATAGTAAGTGATGGATAAGTTTATGATGATTATGGATAGAGGAATTTCCTGCAGTTTATGGTAATAAGTGTTATTACATTTTTTTATAGTTGTCAGTTTAGCCTCTACAATGACCCAAGAGGCTGATTTCAGTGTTATTAATAATTGTAAAATATTTTTTTTTTTGAAAAATGTTAAGGGACTTTTTTTTGTAACTTTTGATGCATTCAAAATTTGATTTTTTAGCTATTAAAATTTGCTGCTAAAATTAAAGGTTCATTGGGGGTGGGGGTAATAAATGCAGGCAGAGTGAAATTTCCCACCAAACTAATTTAGAATTGAATTCTAAGGTGGGTCAATTCATGCACAAGTAATTAAGTGTTTTTATTAAAATCATGTATGACTAAAAATTTAATTTTAAAGTGATATCATCGACTTTAATTTAAATATACTTTGTGCTAGACCTTATTTTTCCTCCTATCTTTGAAAAATTGTTAGGATATTATGAATGAATTGTAATACTTTATCTTCCACTCTCCTTCTGTGATATTACAACAGAAACTTGAAAGATATTGGCTCAGAAATTTGTGTAATTTGTAAAATATATAATTGCGGAAAAATATTTTCATAGCTTTCAGTCAAAAAATAATTTTGAATTGTGTAAATATTCGTGAATGTAACAAGTTTAGCAACTTGTCAGGATTGTTTTAAAGTAGTAATAAGTTTCAAGCAGTAATATTTTTAGTCTCATTTCTTACAATATGCAAAAAACTAACATTTTTAAAAATTAGTTTATCATTGTAATATTGTCAATTGTCTATTCATTGAAAACTTGTGTGTGGTTAAATAATTTTTTTAAAGCACATTTTGTTACATTGAATGTTATATGAAATTTTTCTGGTGTGTGAAAAAGCATTTATTCATGTACAGTTTTCAAAGGGTCTTGATCTTGTGTATTAATTAAAAAAAAAAAAAACTTGCACTGTAAATAAAAATGCAAGTATTGCATTCGTCTTAATTATTTTTTTTTTATATAAAATATATTGAATCACATCCAATATCCACTGGCTGCATAATTTCACCTGGTATATATACTATTATTATTACCAATGTCCTCCACATATATATTATTCCTCGGCAATTGTAAATATGTGGAGCTATTTGAATATTAAAATATACTGTATGGTTAGCCAAGTACAGGCAATAAATTGCCAAATGTTGCTATTGGTTGCAGACAAAATATTGCTAACTGTAACCATTACTTTTTGCTCTCCATGCAGTTTTAAATAACAATTTAGTAAAATTAGTAACAACTAACAATTAGTAGCTTTTATTTGTGTTTATTTTATTATGTGTCATTACTAAAAGTGTAAGATTTTGGCCACATCTAATTGATCATTTAATCTACTGAAGATGCCATTATGATCATGTTTGTGCCAAAGTTGGACATGTACAAACAGTTAAATATTTTTTAAAAAAATACTGTAGTATATTTTTCAAAGATTGGTTTATTTCTGTTTTAATCTACTTAACATTTAAATTTGATTTCTAAAGTGTCCATCTAACCACCATTAAATAATTTTATTGCATTGTTTTTCTTTTTATAAATATACTATGCCTTGTTTACTGAAAAAAAAATTCTTCGTTTGTGACAAAGGTAGGATTGAAAAACTTAATTTTTAAAATTTCGTTCTCCTTTGAACAAGACTTTTTTTTAAATGAGAAATATTTATATATATATTCTATCTACTGTTATTGTGAAATCTTGATCAAATATTATAAAGATATGTTATATTTAAATACAAATTCGTTATGGAATATATATCAGATTTATTTATTTGTGTAACTACAAAATAAAGATTTTTTTTTTTTTTTCAAACTTTTTTTGTAATAAAACCTTGTTTTTCTTATGTATTAAAGGATAGCACATTGTTTTTCTTACTCTTGTTAAATTACTTGAACTTGATAGCAAAAGTTTCAAGACCTTAAAGGAAACTAATATTTAAAACTTATTTGAAAACTACAACAAATAAAATTGATTTAAACAGATTATTTAAAGTTTGTCAACAATATATTTCTTAGAATTTTTTACTGATGTTATATTTGTTGAAACTTGGTTCTTGTAATCTCTTGCTCCACTCAATACTTTTTGTAAAATAATTAGTTATAACATAAAATTGAACACAAAATTGGAACTTTTATCATTATTAACATTTTCTAAATGCTTTCTCTGGGAAAGTTGAGTATTAATAAAAATATTAATACTCTGTCAGTTTTAACATGATGGAATGACTTTCTTTCCAATTAATGTTTTTTTTTTGCAAAATTAAAATTATTGCATAATTTTAGACTCCGTCTTTATTCTGTACTCACAATTGTTAAAATTCACTTATGTCTTGTGTATGGCTGTATTTTTCTTGATATATTATACTAAATTGAAATTATATTACAAGTTTATAAATTATTTTTCAATTTGGTAAACTGTATAAAATATTATATGGCAATCTAAATTAATTTTGTTTTTTATAAACTTAATTGATTATACCTTACCCAAAATATATTATTTTTGCTTCTTTATCTATCTGCTGTTGTTGTTGTCATGTTATATTTTTTTTATCCTGGGAACATATGAAATACAAGTGAAGAACAGAAAGCATACAATACAAACAGAAGAATATATACATAATCCCAGCATATAACAAGAAGGGATGCGCTGCTTTTCCTTTCGAGACAGGAATCCATTACAGGCGAATGACCGACTTCTTTCCTGAAGAAGATACAACCATGTCTTACTGGGGATATGAACCCAAACCCACTCGATTACAAGCCGAGGGTCATAGCCATCATACTGACTGGGCAACTATCTACCTGCTGCTTTTATTTTAAAATATTAATTTATCAGTCTTGTACTTTGCACATGTCTTATACGTTTTTACAGAAATTTTTTGTAATTATTACATGTATCATTTTATGTATCGAAATATAAATGTTCGTGCAATATTTATTTTTTTCATAATGTGTCATATTGATGACAGAATGACTGTTTATCATACTAAAATATTATTGCGAATTTTGATTTTTTTTTCCTTTTGTCTCTATATTGTTAAGTTTGAATGCTTTTCATGCATCTGATCACATAATAAATGGTCTGATTGCTTTTAATTATATTTTCTTCTTAAGAATTTGGGATAAAAAAATATTTTTCTGATTTTATTTATCGAAACATAACTTTTGTAATAAAATTACAAAAAATTGAGTTCTCAAAAACTAGCATTCTTATTTCTTACAATGTGATATTACCTACTGGTACATGGAAATTATCACAACCTTTTTGGCAATGTTTATATACTTTTTGGAGGATAATGATTTATAAAACATATGCTAGTTTGTTGTTATGTAATTTAAGTTTTAGTTGCATTATAAATTTTTTTTTTAATGGGAATAATTTAATACTAACATAATCTATTCAAATGAGAATGTTTAATCCATTGAAAAAAGTAACTTTCCTTTGGTTTCATAATCTAAGCACCACATAAATTCAGTTAAATCTGATTCACTATTCAATCCAGTTGTATTTTCTTATTACATCATTTTGTTGGTTCTCATTTCAACACTATATGTTTCATGGAACTTAAAATTCATTTCTCAGCCAGTATTTTTTCTATGTATCTTGAGCATAAGTTTGTAACTTATCTGACACTTGCTAAGCATCTAATTTTTATTAGTAAATAGCTTGTAAAAAGTTTCATTTTTGAAATTACTTTTGCTTCCATCGATACAGAGATTTAAACCTCATCTTCAAGGGAAGATTGGGGACTCTGTAAGGGAAGAGATTTGGAGTTTTCCTTCATTGAATATCCCATATCTAACAACATGGCCTGATCTGTAGGAGTCTCTCACATTAGAATGAAAACTAGACATGGCTACCTCATGAAACACCTGTCCAGATTTGTTATAGTAGATTCCCCAACTTACACTTTATGTTGTTGTTGTTACTGATGCCACCTGACTGGTAAAGACCGGATCGAGGCTCACGAAATTCCTCATGGCAAAGAGCTAAGTGTCGTTAACCATAGCTTTGAACACCATACAGGTAATAGTACGATTTGGCTCGTTTCCACCCCAATTTTGAGGGGGAACACCTGGGGGTGGTCAGGGGCCTCCCATTATGTAATGGTGAAATGTGCAAATCCATTTGGTCCCTTGTTCTGGACTGAATAATGTAGCAGTGGCTAATGCTATTAAAAATCATTTTAACTTTTATTGAATTTCTGAACTGTATTGGACTGACTGTCATAGAATGATGGTGGTCATGCCTAGGTCTGGCATGGGATTAAAAAGAAATAATGAGGTAGTGTTAAGAGTTATTTTAGTCTTGAATCACCCGCTTTTTCAGAATTTTTTCTATCTAGCAAACCAATAGGTTATAATTGCTTACTTTACATGTTAGAAATTGCCATTTTTTTTAAATAAAGTTTCTGCTGTAAAGATGCATAAGGGGGGGGGGGGTTGGAAACCACATATTGATTAAAACAGTAGTGCAATTTACTTAAAAAAAAGGTCTAGAAATCATGTTAATGATTGATATGAAGTTGCACACTGTACACTTCATTTGCTACTTCTATGATCATGATGTTGTTATACACAAGTACTATTTTATTTTTAATCAGCATAATTAAGAGATTGTTCAATTTTTGTACTGTAATATAATTCTCCAGATTATTTTGATTAAAAAAATATATGTATTTGTATAATAATAAAATGATTCCATTACAGAATTATTAGATAGCTTTGTTTTATGAAAATTTATTCACACAAGATAGCAATTATTGTATCATGTTTTTTCTTTGAAAGAAAATTATGTTGATTGGAGGAATTTGCTGTGTTATACTTAACAAATGATATTCAATGTCATTCGTTTTAATGTAATTATGTAACATTTGTATTCAATTTATGCATTTAATAAAATATTATAGCAATTATTTAATTTATCTCATGTTGTAGTTGTACATGATATGTTAATTTTTATATTTACACTTTATACTAATTCTTCACTTTTTTTTCTTTTATAGATTTCATAACGTAATTCACACTTGTATGAAAAAAATAGTAAAGTAACTCATTATTCTGGAAATGAATTCTAAAAGACTTATTTTTTACCATTGAAATGTTCAATGGAGATTCTTTCCATTTTTAAACAGGTTTTTTTTTCTTATATTTTATTTGTTAAATAATATATAATTAAATAAATGATTATTTTTAAAGAGGAGCTTTATAAAGTTTTATTTTATATTGTACTTATTTTTAAATTTTAAAATATTCTCAGAGTAGAAAATTATGTTTTTGTAGGAAAGCTATGATCATTTTTGAAAATTCAGCAAGGCTAGAGAAAATGTCTAAATAACATATTTTTTGAGTCTGCAGAAAATGAACTAGTTTTAGTTATGAAAAAAATCAGTGGATAAAAAGTCATAATCAGTAAGCTAATTAAAAGTCTACAGTAAACAATATAGTTAAAAATGAAATGTTCAATGGAACAGCTCACTTTGAGGTATTGAGTTGAAAATAAAATTAATTGGGAATAGAAGCAAACTAATTTCTTTGATTTTAATTTGTCTATCCTAAAATTATGCAATTCTTTTTAACTGTTTCATATTTAATACTATTTTGAAGTATTTCATATAAAATAATGGCAGGTGGGATCACTGGTGTGGGTAGTTCTGAGTGGGACCGGTATCAAAATTCTTTGGGGGCCCTTTCTTAGCTTCAAAAAAAAAACCTTATGATTTTTTGCTAGCACCCTTTGACGCCTGGTATCATTGATACAGTGGTAGCTATGCCCGTGGAAGGGGAGGGGAGTACATACAGCTTAAGAATTCTGCATTTATGAAGTAAAGTAAATTTTTATAGTATATTTAAATGAAAAAATTGTTTTACGCTTTGACATACTTTATTATTAACAACCTATCATTCATCACAGTGAACTATTTAATTAAATTAAGAAAAAATTGTACAATACAATTACATCTTTTTGTTTAAATTTGAGTACTAATTTACGACTTGCTTTATTGTATTCAACTTTTCACAGTAACAGATAAATTTATGTTAAAAACTTAAAAATGTAATTCATGTAAATTAACATTAATAACGATGGTTTTTTTTAGATACATACAAAACATTTTATCACTCAAAAACATTCTTAAATGGAGAAGTTATATAGTTGTAAAGAGTAAAATAAATATATTTGCATTAAAAAAAAAAACCCCTCCAGTATTTACCATCTGATTAAACTTACTTTGACAAAAAGAAAAAATTTTTTAAAAGACCATAAAAAAAAAATTTTAAAATTCTTATTGCTTGCCGGTTCATGAGGAACAACGAGCTCTTTCACACCTATTACTTAAATAATAAGAAAATAATTCTAAAATTTTTGATAAAATTTATCTCAAAATTTAATAATCTCGCTCTGATAATGAAAAGTATACCAAAATCGTAACTTCAATAAGTTTCGTAATGTTTTAATCGATCCTTCATTTTAGCGAAAAAAAGATCTTATTGTGATAAATTTATTCGATTTTGGACAATTTTTCTGATTTCCCATAACGGGAAATCTTTTCATGCAACTTTCCAAGCTGGCCGTTTCTGACAACCAATCAAATTGCTTATACTCTACAGCAGCGGTCGTCAAACTTTTTGACATCTCGGACCATTAAATTCATAATTTAAATCCCGCGATCCACTACTAGGATTTTTTTAAATGTTAAATATATTTATTAAATAATTGTGATTTAAGAACGTCCTCCTGTTGGTGTGGTCGTTAGGAGAGGGGGGTGCCAGCTCAGGTGTCGTCCACGTCAATTGACCATGGTTCAAAATTACGTGGTCCGTCGCCAAAAGCCCTCGTGTAGCTGAACAGTGCGACGTTAATATTCAATCAATCAATCATGTGATCTAAGAACACAAAATGTCAATAAAATGAAACTATTGATTGTAACCAAATTATGAAAGTTTTATTGATAAACCATAATAAAATGAACAAAAAAAAAATATTGTAAAAACAAAACAATTAAAAAATGGCTTAAGTATTTCAAACTTTTAGCATTATACATTCCTAGTGTGATGGACATTCCTGCTCACTTGAAATAAGAGTATGGATATTTGGATCCAATGTTACTGCAAGATGAACTGCATTTATTTCAAGGTGAGACCGGTATTCCACTTTGGCAACTTCTGCTCTCGTAAGTTTTTAAATTTTCAACTCCCGACTCTGTCTCTTCTTTGCCGCATCCCAATTGGTTATTCTAAATTCCGCCCACCTCTCTGATTCTCTAGACCAGAAGTGTCCAACTCAAATGACCTTGCGGGCCATTTCGGAAAAACATAATCTCGCGGGCCGCACATAAAAATATGTACCTTTGTATCAGATTTGGAAACAAAAAAAAAAACGTTTATTGGAGTGAAAATTTAAAACAGAATGAATTATTATTATTGTTCTGATTATTTTTCATGTATACAGACATGTTTATATAATATAATGCAATGATCAAGTAATGTTTAAAATATTACAGTTGCCATTTTCTTGAAAAATACGGTGTTCCTATTGAATTGATCTTTTGTTATTCATTTTTCAAATTTGATAGTACTGTCATTCGCAAACGATTAAGTATACATTGTCCTTTATTTTAACCGTTCTGAATATATATATATTTTAACTTTAAAAAACATCTCTGACTACCTCTTGCTTTTTGGGCACTCCAAACAGAAAAGGAGGAGAAACGAAAGTCGCACACACAGAGAATCATGTACCATCCACAGTAAAAGATATGCATAATGCAATTCGGAATTTATTAAAAAAGTAATTTATTATAGTAAAATCAAGTGCAACTGTTTGAAAAAATATAAATCTATTTTAATCTAAAGGACATTTCTATTATCAAAAAGGGGATTTATTTTAAAACAACAGGTAACAGGCAAATACCTTATATATATATGTATATATATATATATATATATAAATTTCTCAGAATGAAAAAAAAAAAAACTTTAAAAACCTGATTCTTAAAATTTTTTTAAAAAAAGTCGGTGGGCCCCAAGTTAAGTACTGGTGGGCCACATGCGAGCCGCGTGTTGGACACCCGTGCTCTAGACGTCTGTTTTAGGCTTAGTAGATATGTTTAAATTGATTTAACTTTTCTTACACAGCTCCTTGCAATTTACTTACTTCAGGCATTATATTTTGGTATTATATAAAAGTAATTTTAAACTGCTGGACTCATTGGTAAAGCTATTTGCATGTACTTGCAAAAACTATGTACTTCCTAAGAACTGAAAATAGTATCATGGCGCCATCTATCGTTCGTCCACATAAGTATGCAATAAACATCGGTTTTAATCCTCTGATCGAAACATCAATTTTCTTGCCGCTCTGAGGAACATCCGTCTGACTGATGGGTACGCAATTTTTTAAAAAAATTTTATTACCTTAAGGTCTGTTTTAACTGTCATTATCGCCCATGAAATTGAGTATGGCTCAAATAAGATGTGTGGGTTTAAATCAAGCACAACTTTTTTTTCAAGATATATACATTAGACAATTTAATTAAAAACATGAAACATATAAACGAAAATACAATTTTTAATTTTTAAATCTTTATGACACACTATATTATATATTTTTATCACTAGATTGTGACTAGTATGTATTTTTATAAAAACTGATAAGAAATTTTTCGTATTCATGTAAAAGTAATTAAAAATATTAATACCAAAAACGAAAAAAACTATAGGAACAAAAGTAATGCAAAAGTAAAACTAACAATGCATAAAGTTATAGGAACAACATTAAACATAGCATTTTTATAGAATACAAATATCACATGTTTTTTTTTGGTGTTTTCCAAGCAAATAAAAGTTCTATATTTGTCGCATTTTTATGACGTCATTCTATTTTTTTTTTTTTTTTTTTGTAGGGACACACGCGGCAATTCCTTCTTTTTTCATGGCTGCAATCTATAATAATCATAAATAATTTTTAAAAAAATAGAAAATAAAATATTATAAAATAAATATTGTCGATAAATCCGTCTGTGAGGCAAGACACTAAAGCATACATAGAATAGAATATCCGTCTGATAGACGGTGATAGATAAGAAAAATCGTATATACCGTGGGTTGAAAAAAATCGCCAAGTACCACAAAATGATCATCTCACTGGGTAGAGTCCAACTGAAGATGTCAAGGCAGCCCACCCCAAGAATCACAGCACAGCGTTACCTAAAGGCATCAAATCAAATCATCCCCGCCTAAGAGACGGATGTTCCGGTCAGAGGGTTAAATTTAAAAATGATATACTAGTAACATAACATATACATTCGGGGTGAGTTTATTATTGCATATTAATCTTCTGCCTAGAAATATTTTCTGAATTAAGGTATTTTGTTATTTGATTTTAAACAAAAGCTGTGTGTGTGTTTGAAAAGATTCTTTTTATACTAATCTAAATGTAATACTATTGACTGTTTATTAATGTTGCAATTTGCAGCATTTAAATAATAAGGTTTTGCGGCATGTGGAGAAGATTATGTGGTTATCCACATAATCTTCTATAATAGAAGTTAAACTAGTCATTGAAATATATAAATATATATTTTTGGTAAAAATAATGCTATGTATATGAAGGAGGAAAGGTTCGTTCTGGGTACCTTCCGTTCCGAACGCAAGTACGTAACCAATCACGCCAAAACGATCG
>BMAV01011614.1:0-12869 GCA_019973955.1 Trichonephila inaurata madagascariensis | reverse complement strand
GGAACTAATTTTTAACTATCTTTCATATCTTGCAAGCAAAAAATATTTGAAAAATAAATCTATTCAAGATGAGTGGGAGGTTAACTATTTTGTAGTGAAAAATAAACGTGGATCAGTAATTTTTTTTATTTGTCACGAATGTGCTATATTTAAAAATACCAATAAAAAGGAATAATTCAATGACACTTTTCTTTGAGGATCTCTTTTAAGAGATGATAAATAAGCTTTCTTGAATAATCTTTACAACAGCAACAAAGTTTTTTGTCAGTGGCAATATCACAAAGGTAACAAAGACATATATCCTATGAAGAGTTTGTTACATTATTAGTAATCATATGAAACCATTTCCAGATGCAGAAATAGCGGAGAAGTGTTTCTTAAATGCTTCCAATTTAGTGTTAGTGACAAAACTAAAAATATAAAAAATTATAATTAAAAAAAAAAGCAAAAAAAAAATGAATGTATTTTGAACAATTTTCCACATTTTAAATTTCCAATGTTATCTAGTGCTTAAATCATTGCCCGCCACTTAACTGCATGTGGCGGCCCGTGTGAAATAACTAGCATATGTATGCGGCCCGCGTGAAATAACTAGCATATGTATGCGGCCCGCGTGAAATAGCTGACATATGTATGTGGCCCAGCAGAAAAAAAGGTGGTTGAGTACCCCTGCTCTAACCGATCAGTATTATGTTTAATTCTCCAATGTAATGAATTTTTCTGCCTTTGATTCTAAGCTGCCCTTTTTTCCCAATGTTAATGCTACTGGATAAAAGGGCAGCTTAGATTAAAATAAATACAGTAGGTTAATTTTTTCCAATACATAATTCTGAAGAAAGGGAATGCATTTTTAGCATAAAATTTTTTGATAATACACATAGGCAGGAATCTGAAGAGCTACAACTGTCTACACAAACAGCTACATGCAGTGGTTTGCCAACCTCTGACCCAGCGGAATTACCTAGTATTTCACATGCTCATCTGAAAGTATTATAATAAAGAGACAACAAAATTTAAAAGAATACAAAAATGGATTTGTTTCTAATAATACTAAGTAAGCAAAAAAGAGAAATTATTCGGCATGAAGTAAAAAGTATTAATTTCACTAAAAATTTCAAGCAATCATTTGAAGATATACTTTTTTTTTTGCATTTGATGTGTAGATTTTTTTAGATTATCAACATATGAACATCTTTGGTCTACAAATATAAATGATTCCTTAATGTGCAGTCCCTCCCCCACCATCTCTGAATTTGAGTCAAAAGCAGCCTTTTTCAATTTTTTACAAATTTTCTTTTCATATTGTTGCCCAAAACATAATGAAATTAAAATTCTAAATTTTTAAAAAGTTTAACACGTGTTAAAACCATAGTTATGACTGAAAGATACCCAATCAATGTTCCAGTTTCTGGCATGGATGAATTTTTAAAAAAAATTAACAATTGTGCTTTTAAATTCCATTAAGGAAATTGATGCTGCTATCACCTGTTGATGACAGCAACATCAATGAAAAGGGAGGGGGAAGAGTTAAGAAAAAAATTCACCAAAAATAAATAGAATATGCTTACAGCTCCTTATGAATATCAACAAATTTCCCTAAAAATTTTTTTGAGTAATATGTTTAATGAAGTGGATCTACATAAGGAACAAACTTACTCCTTAAATGGTTTTGTTGAACTTTTGAAATCCATATCCTCAAAGTCATGGACAAAATCATCATATGCATCTCCAGTTATTGCATCTTTAAAAGACAAGACTGGTTCAAGTTTTACTTCCTAAAATAAATAAAAATTATTAATTGATCAAACATATGTATTCAAAAAGATTTCTTTTACAGTAATGTAAAAAATAACTAACAAATGTAAGGAAAAAAATTATACAAGATTTTCTAACAAATGTAATAAAAATCGATGAAATATTCTAAATATTCTCTTTTCTTGATCCTTCAAGTATAAACTATTTAGCATTCGAAAATATTTAAATAAATTAAAAATGTAACACAAATAGATATGAATAAAATAACATACAAATAGATTGTTAAGGGCTATTTTGTTAAGTTCCCCATGTCTAACTAATTTGAAATTAAATTTTGACAAGTTTAACTGTCATCTTCTTACAAAGGAAATTGGTTACATTAATGAGAGGTTATAAAAGAAAACTGTAATTGAGTTAGAAAAAAGAATGAATCATTGCTAGTCAAACAATATTATGAAACCTGTTTCTGTTTATTCAAGTTTTTCCTTTAGAAAAAAGATCCTTAAGATTTCTCAAAACAAAATATTGTAGAAACATCCAAGATTATAATGTTTCAGTTGAAATGTGTCCTTTCCTGTTTTTCTTTTTCAAATAATTAATGTGTTTCATTCTTATAATTAGTCTACACGCATTCATTTTCTCATCATAAACTAAAGCTAACTGATGAATAAACTAATCTGGGTTATTTTTGTGAAGGATACAACACATACATCTATGTTAAGTTCGAACAAAGATTTTTCATGTATAAAATCCCTCAGAGTTACCCACACTGGTTTTGAAGTTACAATCAAGAAGTTAATTACTTACAATATTTATATACATAGAATAATTTATCATAATTCAAAACACTACATAGCAAATCTTTACTTTTTAAAAAAAATTGTAATTTTTTTTTACATACAAGATAAATAAGGGATATATTTTTATGTAATTAGTTGGCTAAAAACTATCAACCTACATTGAAATTATCTGATGATTTGATGATTCCAGCAGCCACACGTTTAATAATTCTTAATTTTTGTTTTTCGCTCTCCCGCAAGGAAATACCCTGAAAAAGTTAAAATTAATGGGCCTGAATAAAAGGGTACTAGCTTAGAGCTTCATCTTTTACCAACAAATAAAATTTCAATCTACATTATGAACATTAAATATTCAAGACCTTTAAAACGCTTCAGAAAGTTATCAGTAGTTAGTGACTGGTTTTTTTTTTTTAGAAAATCAGTAGCATAAATATTTTTAGTAAAGAATTATAAAATTTTGAAAATCACATATTTAAAAAGCTTGATTAATAATTTCTCAACTTAATAATATTTTTCTCTTAAAATTTTAAGCCATTTAACATGAGTACAATACATTTCATTTAATTGAAAAATTAATAATTTTGCTTTGAATTTATAAAATATTAAAATGAAATAAATTACATTAGATTAAGTGTTTTTTTTCACATGCCCTTAAGCTAAAATACAACGTGTACATACTTAATTTATCATATGGTTCTAATTAATCCTTTGAAGAAAGAAAAATATCTTCATAAAAAAAATACACGAACACATACCTTCCCAAATTAAAAATTCTTTTAAATAAGAAAAAGATAGTTAAATGTATTGAACAGAGAATTAAAATAATGTAAAGGAATTCAAAATAATTTGGGCTTCGCCTAAATATATATTTAAAAAAATAAACTATTGTTTAAAAAAACACATTTTTATGTTAAATCAAACTAAAAAAAATAATTCTTAATATAAGAATAAGATGATTAATCAAAAATTAATGTCATTGGGATACAAGCATAGGGTGCCCTTGTCAATTTTTATAATTTCTTACTAGTTCTATTCCGAAATGCTGGGTTAGTGTAAAAACGTACAAAGCACCCCACACACTTTTACCATAACGACATTAATTTTCTCATTAATCATTTTATTCTTATATTAAGAATTATTTTTTTACTTTTCAGTTCGATTAAGCATAAAAGCGTGCTTTTTAGTTTCTTAAAACTATAATTTATTTTAAATTTTTTTGTTTGATCTACAATAAAAGCATGCATTTTTAGTTTTTTAAAATATCATTTATCCATTGATGGATTAATCTTAAATGCATCATTTTTTTATAATCTTGAATACCCATTGGAATTCTATAAGCGCGTCAATATGGCTTGGTTTGCAAAATGTAGGATCAGCCAACCGAAGGAAATCTGAAAGAGCTAAGTTTGAAATATTTCATGCGAAAGAAGGTGCTAAGTCAATGATATTTTTCACTAAAAAGAGCTCAATATTCTCCCTGAAACTTGTATCAGTATTAGACACAAAAGTACATTTTTTTTAATCAAAGAGTTTGTAAGAAATTATTTAATCTGGTGATCTCTGAATCAATTCTCAGCTGTTTTGGTAAAATAAAGCAATGAATGATGTTTCATTCTACAGATCCAACAAGAAAATTCAGAAAAAAAAGACTTTATGTCAAAGTTCAGCGATTAGAACAGTGCTCTACAAACTTTCCATATTTGCGACCCAATTTTCATCACCCCCCCCCTCCCCATACAACTATGTATTGAATGCAATGATAATGTACTTCGACGGTAAAGCTACAATGTGACTTTAATACTATAAACTACACATATTATCAATATATGTATTATATTTTGTATATGACAAGCACAAAGCACATGGAAGTCAGTAGTAATTACTAAACTTGCTTTTAATTTAGTATTGATATATCAATTATTAAACACTTTTTGTCATCGCACCGATACATTCATAAGTATATTATATCAGTATATAATATGTATTTTATTTTTTATCATGTCAGAATGTATTTTGTTTTGCATCCTTTCAATAAAATAATAATATTTTAAAACAATTTTCTGTTTTCGATGCTTCGATATGCTTGTGCTCCCCATGTAGTGTTATCATGCCCTTCCCCCTTAAGGAGGGTGCGCCCCACAGTTTGAGAAATGCTGGGTTAGAATTTTTTTTTTTTTCACATGCACGAGTTTTTTTTTTTTTAATTTCCATTTTCAGAAAAACTAGAGAAAAGTTTATATTATAGTAAGAAATTGCTGACGCAAACGTTTTCACTTTTATAGGGTTGTAACTGAATCTTTTAGTCACAAAATCTTCAAATGGTATATGAAATTACTCGCAAAATCTTAAAATGGAAAATAGAATTAGTTGCTAAATCTGGAAACGGTATAATGAATTAGTCGCCAAATCTGAAAATCGTTATTCCTGAGGATCCCAATCAGGACAATGGAACAAAATTATGAAATTATTGTATTGTCATCGTGAAACTTATAAAAGCGCGTTAAAAACATATAAAGAGTAACCCATATTATCAACTTAAATTGAATACAAAGTTATAAATAAAAATGTTTTAATACACATTTTTTTTTAATGTTATACTTAAATTTTAAATGACATTTCAATTTTTGTGTACATAATTTAATGCATAAATTAACTAATTAAAACCTGATCTGTTGGATAAACAAGATTTGAAAATGAACTTAAAAACTATAAAAAATTCTTTCATTTTCCTCACAAGAGAAAATTTCAACAATTTCTATCTACACTTTCCCTCAAAAAAAGTTACTGGCTAATTTCAACCCTTTCAGGATAAAAACAAAATTCAGAAAATTACTTTTATTGCCAGAAGAAAATCATACTTAAGGAATTATTTGTAAATAATTAAGTACTGTCGGTTGACAATCAAAGTAGCTAAATCCCGAAAAAAAGTTCGTGATATTGAAAATTCGTTATACACAGGTTCATCTCTTTTAGCATACTTTATATATAAGCCACATAAAACAAGTTTTAAGTTCATAAACACTATATTTTAAAAAAGTAATTATTTACACCTTTGTGTAAATTAATATTTATATATTTTATATATCTTACCCATCAAAATAAATAAATAAAATAAAATATTTTTAAAAAAAAAGCAAGAAAGAAAAACTGCAAGGAAAACAAGAAAGAAGAATGTCGAGGAATATACTGCAATTTCAACATTGAGAAAATAAATTTACATCAAAATTAATGAACGTTAAAGACATTTTCTAACTTAAAGCATACATTATTTTATAACTAAAGTTTCTAAACATACATTACCACATGCGTCCTTAAATTCAATTACTCATAAAATCTGTTAATTAAGTTTGAGCTTATTTTTTTTAATTGTAAAAATGCTTTGCTTCATAATATATACGTCTCACATCTTTGCAATGCACCAAAACTCCCTTTTAAGACCACAATAAAAAATGCTAAAAGAGAGAATAACTTGAAATGTCCAGAAATATTTAAAAGATAGGGAGAAAAAAAAAAAAAAAAATTGAATCACAAGAAAAAAAATTTGTTGTATAGAAAATGCACTTCACTATTGGGAGGTTATTTTAAGAAGAAAATCATGAAATGTTCTTGGTTCCAGGAAAAAGTTCACTATATGGAGGTTCGACTGTATTTCCAATTGGCTATCTTCAAAACTGATAATGTTCTGTTTACTTTTCCAACTTTTCAATATTAATAGCTTTATATTTATAGCAATTTCTTGATATAAAAATAACTTAAAGTATAGCCTTTAATGCATCAATATTAAATTCAAAAGATTTTCTGGTCTTATTTTCGATAAATAAAATAAACTGTTTTTTGTTAAAAATTTGTTTAAATTTTATTAAAATCAGGATTCAAGAAAATGTTCCTGTTCTTCATCAGGATGAAAATAAATAATTTGAAATAATTATAATTCAACAAATTATTCACACAATTCGTATATGCTTTGATAAATAAATATTTTTAAAAAAGCATGTTTTTATGTTGAAAAGAATACAACAAAAAATGTATATATTGACTGCATTATCATAATTTCAAATACTTAACAAATATGTAAAATAATATAACATGTACTTCAAGGATTTTTGAAAAAAGTAGAAAGAACTTATTCAGAAAATCAATCCGATACCCTCATACAGAACAAGATTTTTAAAAAAGATATTCCTTCAAGGCAGGGGTGGTCAGCCTTTATGGGAAGAGTACCACTATTTGATAAAAAAAAATTAATTTTACATGCCACTTCCAACTTTTCCAGCAAATAAATATGAAAAAGTGAAAAAAAAATGTTACTTATAAGCTTCATATGGGATTTTTATACAAATAGCACATTTTTTAATGCAAGTCTATGTAATCAAAATTTAAAAATAATAATACAAAAAAAAAAGGTACAAATAGGTTTTATTGTTGATAAACTTTTTACAAGTTCAATCAATTAGGTTAGATAGAAAATAAAAATGAGTAAATTAAATCATTTAATTTAAAATAATTATTAAATCAGAAAACATTTATTCACAAACATATTTTGATCCAAGTTTTGAGATTTTTTTGTCTGCGATAACCCCACTTCAATAAAATTGTAAAAAATGGTTATTTATTACCTTTTCAAAAAAATTTTAATTATTCAGTAAGCCATCACATGCCACGGGTTGGCCACCCCTGATTTAAGGCTACTAACAACACAACTCTCCCAACTTCAATGTCTTACCAAAATGAGTCTATGAGCCTCAACAAATTTAATGTGCATCAGACTCAAATTCATGATTCAACAGGTACAATGCTGTTCCTGAATTTGTGACTATGATCACAGGGAATACTTGATATTTTGATAAAACTTACCTCGAGTTCTTTTTCAGCTTGAGCCACTGCTCTTGCTGCCATGGCTTCCTCAGACAGGTCAATATCTACCTTTGCCAATCGAAGACTCTTGCGAGTGGGAACTCTTTGAGCTTGAACAGCTTTGGGACTAAAATTAAAAAATCAACGTAAAGACATAAATCATAGATTCTGAAATATTTATGATAAATACAAAAATAGGTATCGATTGATGAAAACTGTGATTAACTGTTGCTGAATCAGAAAAGTCACTTGATTTATTTATAATTATATCTATATTTTTTAGTCACAAGAAAAAACTTTTAAATCTTAAATTCTAACATTCTTATGAGTTCTGGTCTATTATTATATTATTTTAAAAACTGGTAATAAAAATTTTATAAGAAAAAGTTCACATTTTTCTTTGACTACACAATCTACGCAACAAAGTTATGAGCACAAAAAATGTTGATTACTATACACTTCCAAATATAGCAAATTGTACTCATATCAATTGCATTTTTTATTACTTTCATTCAAATGTGGTTTTAAACAAGAATTAAAATAAAACGAAAAGGTAAGCATTAGAGCCCCGAATTGTGAGAATGGTAGAAAAAATGAGCGAGTGTGTAAAGACAGATAATGTTTTGACATTTATTTGAATCGTCAGATCTATAAGAACAGGAGATATAACTTTTACATCAAACAAAATGTTTATATACATATCTCGATGAAAGACGAACTCTTGGAACACTGGAAGGCAGTTGTTTTCAGCCTTTTTGTCAGAATGTGCTTACATAATATATTCACAAAATTGTATGGATGAAAAAAAATAACTAGACTGCTATTTTCTTCTAACATTATTGATACTATAGAAGAGGAATGGTTAGCAAGCAAAAATACCACAGAAGTATACCAAAAAGTAAACAGTTTTCTTTAGAAAAATTGTTTGTGTGAAACTTGCGACAGTGTGAGATACGCAGTAAAGAAAAAAAAATCATAAAATTTGTGCAGCAAAACATTTTTGTGATAAGTGAGAACAAAAGATATTTTTGTTGGTCAAAAGTACTTGTTATGTAATATTTAGAATTAATTCAAATCATTTTTATTATCTTCCAAAAAAAAAAAAAAAATACGCATTTCATTCCACACTTTTAGCTATATAGCATTTTGTGTATTAAGAAAACTCTTTAACACTTAAATAGTTAAATAATGGATTTTGATTATTTATTTTTAATAAGACATTGCACAATAAACATATGTATGTAAATGTTTTTGTAACTTTTAATACATTAATATCTCATGAAATAATATTTACCATACTCTACTTAATATTATGAATTCCTTTCATTATTTAATCAAGAGCCAAGTCTAGAGAATTTGTAACATGCTGGTTTATATAATTTATAATTATATAAACAAAAACACTTTCTAAAATAATAAAGACAAATTTTACAGGGTATAAAATATTACGAGAATCCAGTGGCTGAGTGGTTAGTGCATCGCACTTCCACACCACAAGTCCAAGGTTCAAATCCCAGGCTGGGCAAGGTTGACTCAGCCTTTCATCCCTTCAGTGGGTCGATAAATGAGTACCAAGCTTGCTTGGGAACTTAACACTGGGGGTTTCGTGTCAGACTGACCACCTGATCAGAAAACCTGCTCATGCACCTCAGGGCCCAAAGTCATGAATATTGAGTAGAGCACAGTAGGCCTTCATGGGCTGTTGCGACATTGAGTTAAGTTGAAATATTACGAGAAAACAAACACACATTATTTTACTCAGAATAAATTTAATTAATGCAAATTTATAATACACAAAAAAACTTTGTTTTAATAAATTAGATGTTATTATTAAAATAAATAAAAATGCCATTAAAAAACTAAGAAAAGTCCAGTTTATAAAATGTTAACAGTACAGATCATTTCATTCAGGCTTGTTCTAATATTTCACGTAAAATTTTACATTACTAAATTCTTGGGAATTATGGATAAATTATGCTTACACTTTAATCTTTCTTGGTTTTGGAGGCTTCAGACTTCTGACAGCTTCTTTAAATTCTTCTTTCACCTATATAAATAACATTCGAGATAAAATAGAATATATTGTAAGGGAAACAAGTTATATTTTAAGCATATTAAATACAGCAGTTTTCTCTTTCTATTTTAGGGGGCAATATGCTACTTCCCCCACTTTGGTTTTAAAGGGAAAAAATACTCTCCCTTCCCCTTTTTGATGAGAATGCATTTTAGACAACTGGAAACATTTTGCCACCAGAAAATGAGAATGCATATTCTAAAACATTTTAGGACTGGTCATTCTTTTACTGTTCTAACTAATTCAATTGAAATGTGATATTTTACTAGGACTGTGAATAGGTTCTTGCTGTTTTTTAACAAAATAAATGTTTTATTTAAAATAAAAGGTAAAAAACACATTTCACTGAAAGTATTGCCCATTATTAAAAACCGCTTTCTCCCATTTCTTTTTTTGGCAGTATATGAATTTGATGTTGAAAAAACGATGTCTTTTGAAGCTATTCAAGAATCATCCTATTTTTTGGAATCTCCTTCAGAATGGAAGCACTTCTCAGCCAGGTCATGTGCCATTGAACAGAATAAATGATAATCAGTAGGGGCTATGTCTAGTGAATATGGCAGATGGTGCAGAACTTCCCATTTAAGCATTTTGAGGGAGGTTTCCATTGATTTTGCAACATGTGGCTGGGCATTGTCATGTAACAAAATCAATTTACTGCATCTCTTTACATATAGCGGCCGTTTTTCCATTAGACTCGATTCAAACGCACCAATTGAAGTTGATAGCTATCTCCCTTGATAGTCTCATTCAGTTTGAGCAGCATATAATAAGTTACACCTTACTAATTCCACCTAATGCAGAGAAGCTTTGTCTTCTACGTTTTAGATTAGCATAATGTATCCACTTTTCATTACCAGTCACAATATGGTGCAAAAAAACCTGTCCTTTTAAGCCACTGAAGCAGTTAACACATGTGCGGTTCGACAATTATCAGCTTCAACTTGTAAGAAATGTCTTTGCTTCTGGATCACTCCTAATGCTTTTTAATGTTTGGAAACTGTTGATCTTTCTACTTGTAATGATTTTCCAAGTTCAGCTAGCATCTCTCTGACATGGATCTTGATCAAGCAATTTCCTCAGATTCTTTGTTTTGCAACTTTTTCGTTGTACCAGAGTGTTCTTTATTCCCAAGTTCAAAACCATTGAAGCATTGAAACCAGTCTCTGTATGTCATTTTCAAAAGAGCATTGTCACCATATATCTCAACAAGAATCCCATGTGCTTCAAGGACCCAAGTTTCAAGGGTGATTGTCTCCAAAAGACTTCATGAGAGAGGGCTTTTTATAAGACCTGTTGTTTGCATACTTCTCAGTTACGCGAACAGGAAAGACCATTTAAAATAGTGATAGAGATTGAAGCATGGATCAATTGGCAACAGTTCTCACTGCTGCGGGTCCCGGTTCAGCCTAATCAGTTATTCTCATTATACTTTCATATAAAGAGAACCAGAAACTTCCCTCCAACGTCTCAGAAATCGACCATTATGGCAGCCGAGGTTTGTTGGTCTGGACAGGCATCACGAATGGCTGAACACACCTTCACGACTTTGAAAGGAGCATAGAGATGAGGCCTCAAAACTCTATGTTTGCCTTTTTACAAGAGCAGTTGGCCCTGATTTTATTTCAATGGATGACAACTTTAGGTCACATAGAGCTCATCCAGTTGACGAATTTCTGGAAAGCAAGGCTATTCGCTGGATGGATTGGTCAGTCAGATTACCAGACCTCATCCTTAGAGAGCCCATTTGAGGCACTCTGGGGAGGGAAATTGCACATTGCAAACCCTCTGCGAGAACCATCCAAGGTTGAAAAACAGAGTTGCTGAACACGAATGGGATTAATTTCCACAGGAACTAAAACATTCCCTTATTTCCAGGATAAAATCAGAGTGCAAGGTTTGTATATTTGTAAGAAGGGACCCTACCGCGCCCCCCCCATTACTAACTTTTTTTAAATTTCTGCAGTTGTTGTTTCATGCTTCCTGACACCAATGAGTTATGCAAAATCCTGCATGTTTATCAAAACAGTTGAGTGGATATTCTTTTGCATTATATCAACCCTATGTGCATACCAAACTTCATGAAAATCTCAGTAATTCTATAGATAATTGACAAAATTTGTGAAAATTCTCTTAATCTTAAACACAAGTGTATGATAAGATGCTTCTATATCTTAAATTACATTCATATATATTGTGTGTGTGTCTTCCTTTTTTAACTTAAAGTGCTAATTCTTATGACATAATTTTTTATTTGGTGTTTTCAATATGTATCAAAAGAAAATACGTATATAAATGCCTAGAAAGATATCGATTTTTTTATTCACACAAACAATTAGGCTTTTATTAAAGCTGTTAATTTAAAGTTTGGCATTAACATCTTTAATTTGATTTTTCAAATCTAAAGCAAGAGGATGGCTTTTAGTAACAGACATCTTAATTTTGGACCTCAGTCAAATTATAGGAATGACATCTGTGCAAGCACTCCACTCCCAAAACTTACATATCATGTCAACATGAGGATCTTGAGCCTTGATAGGTTTAATAAAAATTATCGCTAAATGGTGGGTCTTCAGTGGCACCAGGGCTAAAACCAACAACACAGCAAAGTTGGCAACGAGTTCACCCTTCAGCTACTGGTGACCCACATTAGCACTTTTTTTAAACTTATATAATAGCTATAACATCTTAAATATATTGACTTTCAAATACCATTACTAATAATGAAAGAAAATGGATATATCTTTATTACAATAAAAAAATAAACCTATAATTTTTACTTAATATCTAAATTTCTTACAACATTCAAAATACAGTTTAGAAATGAAACTTTTTAAGCCAAGTATAAACGTCTATATTCTATTAAAGTAAAAAGTATACACATTTTTAACTTTATTTAAAAAAAAATACCACTTTAATTACCCCACAAATCATACTCTCTTAACAACATGCAAATATAAATATAGATCTTTTTATTTTCCTACTTTTTTAAAATTTTGAATAAACCGTAATCTTCAACTAAAAAAAAAAGATATACCTCAGTCATTCTTAACGATTCTAAAAATGCCATCTGCTCCTCTCGGTTTTTCTGTATCATTTTCTCATATTCACTTAGTTTACTTGGCTAGATTAAAAAGAATATAATCAATATTTGTATATATTACAGAAAAAAAATCTTCTGGTTTAACATGTTAATAATTTAAAATAAATAAAATCATTTTTAATATAAACACAATAATTGTATTAAATACTTTACATAAATATTTATTAAACATGATTTTATACTAGTTCTAATATTTGAGTAATAAATATTTTATTCTAAATTACGCCACAATTGATTTAAATTTGTACTCATGTCACATTTTGAAGCTATATGAGGGTTAGCC
>BMAV01011612.1:0-17489 GCA_019973955.1 Trichonephila inaurata madagascariensis | reverse complement strand
TGGGGGTGTAGCATGAACAAAAAAAAATATTTTGGAAAAAAAGTGATCACCCCGGGAACTCGTCAAAACAATACCTTAAGATTGTAAAAACTTTGTCACCCCAAAAAGGGGGAGATATGCGACAAAATATTTTAGTTCACGTTAAGACTGTCAAATGGAGGATAGTGTCGGGGCCATTGGTAACAATTAAACAGTTTTGCCAGAATTCCGCTTTTGCACTCTGTGCTCGGCGTGACCCCCCCCTTTAAAAAGTGTATTTAACACAATATGGATGTTCAAAAAAATTGTGAAAAAACTTTTTTCATTATGCTTTTATATGTTTGGAATACTCAAAAAAATAAATCTTGACCAGGTAATTTTAAACGTGTTTCTTGCTTTTCCAAAAATCAAAAAAAATTTTTTAAAAAAGAAGCGCAGCAGAAATAGCTTATTTACAACTTCCTAAATGAAAAACAAATACATAAGAGCGGGGGGTAACTAACCTACAATGTTCAAAACCAAACAGCAGCAAATACATTCTGCTGCTTACAGATAATGTACTTCAATAATAATAATAACAGTGATGAATTTTTTTATCATAGTAAAATTTTTTTGATTATGTGTCTAGATTTTTTTTTTATCTGAAAGAGTAGTTTTTTAGGTTTGAAAAAAAACGTAATAAGAAAATCTCTCATCATGGGATTACAAAAACAAACAAAAGTTTTTATTTGGTTATAGTATCAAAGATACAATGAATTTTTTGAAGAGAAGCTGTTACTTTTGATGACAAAATTCGCAGTTGATATATATAAATTATATCAGTGTAAATAAGTATTTTTTTTATGTCAGAAAGATTTGTTTTATTTCATTCCAGTAAATAAATTTTTAATCTTTTTTTTTCGTTTGCTCGCGCCCCACAGTTTGAGAAAAACGCTGGTTTACGGAACGGGTTTGGGGGAATTCAGAACAGCCATCTTCACAATGTGAGCCATTTGCTTTCCCTTTTGTCCCCTGAAAGTAAAGATCATCACTCATCGCAAGTTTCTTGGTGAATGCCCTGATATTTTACTTCAATAAGTTCAAGTAATCAATTTTGTCATTGTTGATTAAATCATTCCAGATTACCACCGAAAGGTTTCCCAAAGCCCCCCAAACATTATGCCCCCCCCTCCATGTTTGATAGTAAAAAAAGGACCCCCTTTTTTGATTTCCAAAAATTTTTGCAGCCATATTTTTTTCTTTTTGATGCTAAATTACAAAAATTACTTTCGATTGAATATATAACATTTTTTCAATAATTATGTGTCCTAATTAGATGGGGGTTTTTTTGGCAACGGTAATCTCTTAGCTCCGTTCACTCGATAAATGAATTGTTTCTTGTGTACAACTCGGCCATGATAGTCATGCTTTTTCAGTTCTCTTCAAATTGTGGTTAAAGTCACTTTTTTTTTTGCAAGATCCCAGCCTCATTTTTAACAATTTGTGAAGCTTATAGTCTTGGATTTATTTTTATGGAGCGTATTACAAAGCAAGATTCTCGAGGTAACACTGCAGACGGGCGGCCGGATCATGGCTTGTACGTTAATATTGTAGTTGATTTGTAGTTTATGAACATGTTTGGAATCGATGAATGTCTCCTATTAACAGTTACAACAATTGCTTCAAAAATGCCTCCCTTTTCTATGATAATTTTACTTTCAATAATATATAGATTTCTATTCTGTTACCTTCCATGGAACCACAGAGCTTTCAAATATCAAATTCAAAATAAATCGTATAAGAAGCTTGAAAACACGATTTAGTGCAATTATTTTACAACAAAAGGTCTTTAAAAGCTCTATTTTGTATGTGTACGCAGACTTTTGGCGCGGATGGTTGGTGATTATTTAGTAGTCATTTTTGTTTTTTCTTGTTAAGGTGAATTTTCTTGCTATTGTTTGAATAAGGAAATTTTGAGTGAGGGAGTGAGTGAATATTAACGTCGCATTGTTCAGCAATACGAGAGCTTTTGGCGACGGATCACGTCATTTTGAACCCTGGTCAAATAACGTGGAAGGCACTTGAGTTGGCACCCCCTCTCCTAACTACCACACCACACCAACGGGAGGACGTTTCAGCTCTCGACAGATTTAACGTGCATCACTGCCCTACACGGCGGGTCTTTAGTGGTACTAAGCTCGACTCATGACATGCCTGCCATGATCCAAAACCTTGACCTCTGAGCTACCCCAGGTCCAAGGAAATTTTGAAGAATCTCTGATAAGAATTTTGATTTTCTAAAGCGGGATTTTAAAAGTAATTATAGCATAAACACGTAAGATGATTGCCTGTACGCAGACTTTCGGAGGCAAGTGTATGTAACACACAACATGTAATGCATATGAAGAAAGATAAAATAAATCTTTACATCTCAGTTCTATTTTAGAAAAAAAACAGACAAAAAATTTTTGGAAAATTCCAATTTTTTTCGACTTGATGATGGATAATGTTTCTTCGCTGGTTCTTTCCTCCTTTTTTTAAACTTTTTTTTTTAAATTTACAACTTAAAATTAGAGAGCAGAGCGTTCGCTATGCACTTTCCGCCTACGCATACGTTAGCGCTCTCTTGCGACAAAAAGTTATTTATTGCCTAGGGGGCGTCACAAAACGATTATCTCTGCAGCATCGAACATATATACATTCAGATATTCCACTGAATTGGTGTGAGATTTACATTCTGTTATGAAACTTAGATTTCTAAAAACTTATTCTGTTGGATCTATGTGACTTTTTTCCCTTTTAATTCCTTTAATGTACTTTCAAAACACCCAAAACAAGAACCAAGATTAATATCACATGTGCATAACTAATGGAAAATGTTTAAAAAAAGAAAAACCTTACTAATTATAGCTTTTCCCCCGAAATTAATACGTATACAAGCCAATCCTTAAATTTAACTTTTAAAAAATTTCCCAAAATTCTCGGCTTACACATGGAAAAATACACTATCTTTTTCTGCCATTTATCTTAATCGTCCGTACACTACGACTGCTGCGCCTCTAGTGGCGGAAAAATCTCTGTGCTTTGAAATATATGTATTCACATGACAAATACTTTTTGTGATTCGTTTACAAAATATGAAATATCAAAAACATATTTATATAATTCTTAATTTACTCTAATCTTTTAAATTTCATTTTTCCGTAGAAGGTTTTTTTTTCTCTTATGATTGTAGCGAAAAATGTTGCTCATAATTATCTCAAGATCTTATCTGAAGTAATAAGAAACACTAATTCTACAGCAAACTTACGCTTTGAAAGAAATTTTACACAAAATAAAAAATGCAATAGATATTAAATTAACCTTATTAAATTTTAATTTTTGTTCCTTGGTTGTGTTAAATTTATTTTCACATGGGTTGCATAAAGTCTTGATGTTACTTCATTTCATCCCATTCAGCGACAGAAACAGCTTGAAACATAGGGGTTGGCACGGATGAAAAGTCGGATTTTTAAATGATTATATAAAGTTGTGGGTACATATCTTTTTTAAAAGGTTTACTTAATCACCGGAGAGAGAAATAGGCTTCACTTGCTTCCATACACCTTACCCAACGCCATCTACATCCCAACGCTTTACCCGCCATCTGCACACACACAACGACCGAAGTGCGTTAAATCTGTCGAGGCTCAGTGTCCATTGGTGTGGTGGGGCAGCTAGGTGGGTGAAGGAAGGGCCAATTCAAGTGTGGTCCTCATCATTTGACCATGGTTCAAAATTACAAGTTCCGTTGCCTATAACCCTCGTGAAGCTTTATACTGCGACGTAAATATGACTCTCACTCACCCTCTCCATACAAGGGGTTTTTGTTCTGGTCTGGAAGTGTGACTAACTTTAACTGTACATGCCTCATTCGTTTTTCACATTGAAATATAACCACTGAAACGCTGGAATAATATTTAGAAAAAGAGAAAGAAATATGTTGGTTACCGTAAAACCAGATAATTCTTTTGACCGATTTTATTTCTTGAACTTTTTCTACTTTAACCATAATCGTTCGGTAGATTACGATCGCAGCGTCTTCATTGTCAGAAAAAGTCTCTACGCATTAATTCTTTTTTTAAAAACCTTTTCCAGAATCTTGGCTAAAGCAGAAGACAAAATGTGAAACATCAAGGATACTTACAGGAGGAATTCTCTATTTATGAGTATTTTTTTTACATTGAAATTTTACTGTAATAGTTGGTTTTTTGTGTGTGTGTGTGTCTTATGATAATAGTGCAGAGATGCTAGATTTAAGATTTTATTTTACGAAATAAATATAACGTAATGCGATTGCTGCGCCTCTACTTCTTATGTTCGACCCTATTTCAATATTTCCCAATAGTTTCTCAAAAAGCGGATATTTATTAAATTACCACTCAGAGCACAACCTCTGTCAGTGACTCTTGGTTTTACGAGTAATTAATACGGCTAAAGTGTTAAAAAAAGTCCCGAAACAAGGCTCATATTGAATTTAGTTTTAAAATTAGTGCAGTGATTTCAACGTTGTTACTTTTCCCTAAAAATAATGTAGTAGACTTGGGAAGATTGTAATTAAAGAGAAAAAAAATTCAGATAATTTAAGAAATAGTCGAAGATGCACTAAAATTCGCAGCAACCTTTGTGACTTTTGCTTTCCACCTTACACTCCAAAGAATAAACTGTAAAAATAGTACCACTTTTAAAAATAAAGTTAGCTTAGTATGGTATAAATATTTTTTGAACACGCTGGATGTATGTACTTGCTTCGGCAGTACATATACTAAAATTGGAACGATACAGAGAAGATTAGCATGGCCCCTGCGCAAGGATGACACGCAAAATCGTGAAGCGTTCCACATTTTTTTTAAAATTTAATTTCCTGAATGGTTCTGTTTTGATGGATTTTGTGAATTTTATCATTTGTTTGCGTAGAAATTTCTATATCACTCAAACTATAAAACGGAAAATGCCCAAGGTAGTCAGTTTTTCGATTATATATAAATGAAAAATAGAAACTTTAAACGATCTATCCTTAGTTATTTCATTGAATAACTAGTTATATAAAACATCTTTGAAATTGATTATTTCTCACTTTAACGTGAGAAATAAACAATTTCAAAGATGTTTTATAAATTAATTGATCAAAAAAAGGCTAAAATTTCTCAAAAAATGTGTTTTGTTCCATTCGGGAGAATGATTAATAAATAATAAGGAGAAGCATAGATGATATAATTTATTATATTGCTCATATTGCTATTAGTTGAACAGAAAAGAGGGAAAAAAAGAATTTGTTGAAAAAATATATATATAGATTATATTTAAATATTATCAACAAAAATTCAAGCTAGGAAGAAAAACTGTTGCTTCATAAAAACATCGTGTAAAATTTTTAAAACAAAAATATAAGAGAATATTAATTAAAATTTATACCTTTATTTTACTTTTCATTATTTATTAGAGCAAGGATTGCTGTGGTGACACTTTGGATTGAATTGCTTATTATTTTTGAAACAAGAACACTGTTTAGTATTGCACATTTTTTTTTTACACAAGCACTTTTTAAATCCTTGTCGAGTACCGCAACTTTGAGTTGTTGCAACGGATCGAAGCATTGTGTCAATATTTGGAACTTCTTCAATGGAAATTAATTCTCACTGACATATACTGAACTGATATTTAGAGTACAATTGTTTTATATTCCGCCTAATCGGAAAAATTCTTCCCAAAGCAGCTAGAACCGGTTCAAAGAACTTTCGAGTGTCATGTTTCATACTTTAACGATCAAGTAATCGTTATTCTATAGAAGACCTAGTTAAATTGTAGAATTCAATAATTTTGCATTTTCTAACTGATTGATCTAGATATTTCATGAAATACCTAGTTATTCTATAGAATAGCGGATTTCACGCTTTAACGGTAACATACAGTGGGCCACAAAAGTGTTCGTACACTTGCAATTTTTAATAAAATGTAACGTTTTCGACTAATAAAAATTAATATATTGTAATTTTTTTTATATCTGCAACTTGTTCTTAATGGAATGACATAATTAATTTTTTTTAAAAATAGTATAACTATTTTTAAAAAAAATTAATAATCGAAAAGCTACTAAAAAATTACGCCACAAAAGTCTTCGTACACTTAACAAAAATCTCAACTTAGCTTTAAATATTGTAATTCTTTCTTAATTTAGTACTTAGTAAGATATCTTTTAGTGTCCACAACAACTTTTAAGCGTCTTGGTATCAGTTTTTTGTAATTTCTGCATCGATTTTCTTCCATTCTTCTATGATTATTGTTTATACTTCACATTTTGTGTTTATTTGTCATGTTTTCTTTTTTTTTACATCAAAAGCTCCCCAAATATGTTCTATTGGGCTAAATAAAGTGATTGAGGAGGTATTTTCATAATTTGGGGACAGTTATATAGACACCAGTGGCGTACATTGAAAGCAGTGCGCTTGACGTCATTACCCTGTTAAAAAATTAAGTCGTCTCCTATATCCAAATTTTGGACGGTATAATTTAAAATTTCTCTTTAAAACATTTAAATAGATCTCATGATATACAATACCAACATAAAATACCAAATTACCTAATTCTGAGGCCAATTTACACCCCCACGCCAGAACACCTTCACTTCAATGCTGAAGCATGGAGGTGGAGGTGTTCTTGTTCCACATAAATTCATGGGATTAAACTCCTTATTTTTTAATTTGCAAGCTATTATAGGCCCATCGGAACCAAAAATATTAAATTATCTGCCATCTCAATCAATTTGCTGTCAATTTTGAATTTTCTGAAACTTAATCCCAAGAATCTAGTTGGATCAATAAAACATAGAGGTGGAAGTGTTCTCGCGTGGGGGTGTAAATCGGCCACAGAATTAGGTAATTAGGCATTTTTGTTGATATTGTGAATCATGAGCTCTATTTAAATGTTTTAAAGAGAAATTTTAAATTATCCGCCAAAAGTTTTGGATATTGGAGACGACTTAATTTTTTAACAGGGTAATAACGTCAAGGGCACTGCTCTCAATGTACGCCACTGGTGTCTATATAACTGCCCCAAATTATGAAAATATCTCCTCAATAGCCTTTTCATCGCTTATCCCTTTACTATCTTTGACTTTTAGACATCCTTATTTTTTGTTGAGTCAATATCATTGTATTGGTACAACAAAGGCCTTCTTCGAGCTTTGACCATTGCAAAATCATTAAAGACATCATTGTAATCAGTTTGCACTGTATATCATTTTGAATGCAAAGCAACATCAATCTTTTAAGTTTTTCTTTTTCTATAGTATATCTCATTTCAGTCTTTACTCTCTTAAGGGCAGAAATGCTTCTCTTATGATTTGCAAGGCGGTGGTAAGTTAGCTTTAATTTTTTTCTTTTTCCACCTCTGATTTCTTATGCTCCCCCAGTATTCTGCGTCCCAGGCACGTGCCTAGCGTGCCTAAGCAGAAAAGCAGCCCTGCCACCTCCAAGCTAGTCATGAGAGAAGTATTCCAACCCGAAAGAGAGCAAAGACTGAAATAAGATCCACTATGAAAAAAGAAAAGTGGAACAGATTGATATCGATACACGCTTGCAGTGCCATTACAATGGAAATTGATAATTATTCATCAATGATTTTACAATGATCAAAGCTTGAATAAAACCTTTGTTATAAATATACAAGTACAAAGACAGTGACCTAACAAAGAATAAGGATGTCTAAAAGTAAAAGATAGTAAAGCAATAGGCGATGAAAAAGATGATAATTAACACGTTGAAAACTGTTCATTCAACAGTGCATACTCTATACTGTAATTTCGAACGAATTCGTTAATTTACTGTACACATCTACTAAAGAGTGGCTGGGAGGTCTGTGATGCCCTAAGGTAAAAAGTGCGCAAGATTGGCCGAATCATGCCACTATACTTCCCTTATGATTACCAGTCTAGGACGCCGGGTCCAGAGAGGGTGGAAGACTCTCCAAACAGCAGAAACAAAGAGGATGAGAGTGTTAAGGGCAAACCAAAACTGGCAAGATAAGAAACGAAGAAGGGAGGGGCTCTGGAAATGGTGGGAGGGGGAACAATTGGAAGTGCCCAGAACAACGTGGAGGTTAAAAACGGCCCTGTTTGTTAGTAAAAACCAAATTTTTATTCAAAACGAATTTAAACGCTAAGAAAACTTATCGAAATTATATGATTAAATTATGTAGGGGGGGGAGTAAAAACAAATAAGGTACTATAAATTATAAATCTTACATAGCAAATTTAACCAAGCGACTAAATTTTTCAATGAATACTCACATAGACGGCAGATTATTCACTAGAGCTTCTAACTTGAAAAATTCAGCTATATTAAGTATAGCAGTTCAAATTGATTTTCATAACAAAAGTAAATTTAAAAATCAAAGAAAATATTTAAGTTGTTATGGAAACGGTTATTTTTAGAAAAATTGTTTGTTGGATATCTTGAAAGAAATTCCATTCTTGATGTTGTGATATTGTTAGAAAAAATACAAAAATTTGGGATTCTTTTTGAAATTTCGAAGTAACCATAAACACGTAATTTTTAAAGAATTCGCTTCAGGAGGCAAAAAAATTCTTCATTTTCTCCTCTGCCCCAAAGTATTACTTGTAACTAGCTGCATGGCCCTGCGTTGCATGGGCTTTCTCTTTCCCTCATGACGCCAGCAATTATGTGTGTGTGTGTACGCTGGCAATGTGAGTGATTTCTAAAATTATTTCATTAAATTTCCCTTTTTCGAGATTTGTTCCACTTATTTTTTCGATTTAAGATAGGTTTCTTTTCCCTCTCTATAGCCCGGCATAACACGGTGTAAAATTATTGTTCCCTCTTCCCCTCCCCCTCACAGATAAGATATAGCTTCAAATTTCAATGTATGACTTATAAAATCAATATTGCGTTAATTAAAAATTATTAATGTGAAGCAATAAAAAGAAAACGATTCTGATGCTAAGAGTAAAACACAAAAAAACTTTCATCATTTTTTTAATAATAGTTAGTTTGAAAGAAACAAAAAATAATAAAATAAATTTCAGATTTTCAGAATCAATCAAATCGTTACATATATTTTAAAAAATTTTTAAAAAAAGAAATTTTTTTACCCAAAAATAATAGACGATGCATTTTTTTAATTAACTAAAAATTTAAATTTTAGAAATAAAAAAATATAAATTTTTCCTTTTTTTAAAAACATATATATATATTTTAAAAAATCCTTTTTTTCTATAAGTAATAAATAAAAAAAAAAATTTACCGATAGTTATTGAAACGATATTGTTTTTTTAATGCTTGAATATATATATATATATATATATATATGTAAGCTATAAAAAAACAGTATATATATTTACTAGTACTGAAACCTAGTACCTAGTACTAGTACCTAGATATATATTTACATGTACTGAAAAAAATTCAAAAAAAAAAAAAAACCCCATAAAAACATTTTTGATTTTTTTATTTTTTCATATTTTTTCATTCCACTGTGTTTAGTAAATTATTTAAACATGTATCGGACAAAAAAAAATTATATTATACAAAACTAACATACATTAACAATAATTTCCTTCTTAGGTTTTAAAAAAAAAAATTGATTAAAAATTTCATTTAGAAAAATAATTGTGATATACCTTTTTCCCTTCCAAAGTAAAAAAGAAAATCTCGTGTATAGATATAAAAATTTTATTTATACCCACCCGTTTTTCCCGCACGGGGGGGTTGGAAAAATTAAGCTACACAGATTGAAGGTTTTAAAGAATTTTTTAATAATTTAAATTTTTAAAGTAAATTGAAATTAAACAAAAATAAATAAATAAATAAAGTTTTTTGCATATCTCAGCTGAACAAAAAAAGAAAAAAAAACGTATTTGTTAAATTTTAAGTCTGTAGCCCGTATAATAGCTGAAAAAAGGGGTTTTTTTTATTATAACCCCCCGTAACTCTTTTTTCCAGTCGTTTTTTTAAAAGAAACCTTTTAAACTCTATCTGTTCAGCAAAAGTAACAAATTGTTACAAATTGTTTTAATGAACGTTTAAAAAATAGTGTAAATAATTTATATCGGGAAAGGTAAAAATTTATTTATTTTTTGTTGTATTTATTTTATGTTAAACCCTTCCACCACCTCCCCCTTTGAAATCTAGTTTTATTATGGGAATGAAAAAAAGTGATTACACGGATCAACGGAAAAAATTTAAAAAAGCGAGCACGTACTAAAGGGCATGAGTGGGGCAAAACAAAAAACTTTGCTTCACACAAAAAAGATAGATATATCCCTTATTTTTTTTTGCAAATGTCAAATTTTTTCCTATTTTTCTTAACAATTATCGTTATATTTTGGAAACTTCACACAATACCCTTTTTTAAAATTAAAACCCCTATGGTTATTCTGATTTTATAAGCTATATTACTGAAAAAATTTTTTCCCAAGTTTTTTTCCCGGGGGGGGTTTACCAAAACATCCAAACATACTTTCGCCTTTATAATATATATCTTGATGTGAATCTAAGCACAAAAACATTTTGTAACACCTGATTCCAAAACTTTTTTTTTTGGTGAAGAAATCAATTTCAAAGCACCCTTCTCCTCATCCAAAAAACACTTACAATTCGACAAATTTTAAATGTGGGTAAATTCATATAAAATTATTTCGTACAATTCCACCACTTAAATCGGATGTCAACTCACATTCTATTCATCACGAAATCCTCTTCTTCGTTAGAGGTTTGTAGGTTCTTCCCACACTATCACGTATTTGATGAAGATTACATTTGTGTGTCTCTACCTTTTTTTCATGAAATTCCGGGGGAAAAAATTTTGTGAAAAAATTTTAAATTTTTTTAATTTTGGAAAACTAAAATTTTAAAAATTTTTAATTTGCAAAAACATAATAATTTGTAAAAAATATCATTATTATTATTTCTAACTTACATAATTAAAAAAATTCTTTTTCTACGCCATTTTCCAAAAAATTTGGGAAAAAAAACCCATTTTTTTCCCCTTTTTAAAAAACCGGGAAAAAACAAACCCCTTTCCCAAAAATTCCTATGGGCCCAAATTTTTTTTTACATTTTGCTCTCAGTAAAATTGCTGAGTACATCATTTTTAATAGAATTAAATCCTACATCAATGATATTAATTTCCTTAACACCAATCAGTTTAGTTTCACCAGGAAAACCTTTTCTTATCCCCCACAAATTCAGACTCACGGAAAAGTTTTCCCTCGGAATTTCAGAGGGCGGGACCACTGGGTGCTTTTTTTTCGGGATACCCAAAAAGGGTTTTCGCCCCGTGTCGGGATCAGTGGTTTAAATTTAAAACTTATTACTATAAATTTTTTTCCCCTTCAATCTTTCCCAAAATCCTGAATTCCTACCCGTTAATAACGACATACAATGTCAGAGTCAAGGACATTTTCCCACAAACACACAAATTTTAAAATTTTTGGCGGGGGCCGTTATTGGGGCCCGTGCTCTTCAACATATATCTCAATGACTTTCCCCTTTCCCCACCCCACCCCATAGTTAAATCTTTACGCCGACGACACAACTACTTCAGCTATTTTTAAAAAATACGAAATCCACCACGACCCAATTTAACAAACCCTGGCCCTAAAAAAAATTTCCAACCCCAAAAAAGATCAAAATCAACTTTGGATAAGACGGTTGCATTTTATTCAAAAAAAGGCACAAAAAAAACCACACCACCCACGCTTTATCCCATCCCTTTTAATTTCCAAATTACTCCGGGGGGGAAAATTGAATGGAACCTCACAGGGAAAACATCATATTCTACACTGGAAAAAAAATTCCCGGGATCGCATTAAAATAAATTTCCCCCTTTAATTAACCGGAATTCTAATATGTATTTATATAAAAAGGGGTATTTTTACACTGCCGCCCTTGGCCCAATTGTTTACGCTTCCCCCTGTGTGGGGATCGCGGGAAATAAAAAATTTTAAAAAGGGGAAAACCCCTTCAAAAAATTCTAATTTTTGAACCATAGTAAAACCTGTATCTACCCCAAAAAATGTCAGTACCTACAAAGCCATAAAAAACCCCCCCTTTTAAAAATAAATTTCAAAATCTAGAAAAAAAATTCTCGAAAAATCACCCAATATTAATAATAGCAACATCATAAGTCTTAAAAATTACCCCCTACGGGATCAATCATGGGGGCCAAGGAGAATTCTCCTAGACTCATGTAATCACCGTAATATATCACCCCTTCAATTTTACCTTTTTTGGGGGGATGAACTTTAAAAATTTTAAATTTTTTAATTTCTTAATTTCTTTTATTTATTTATTTTTATTTTCAACGTAATTTCTCTTATCACTGCATTCCATCAGGCAAACTCCCAATTCTTAATTCCCCTCTTATGCTTAACTCCAGTACAGCCAATATAGAGGAAATTCATTTGATCGCAACAACCAATAGAATTGTTATTTCTACACGCATCCCTTTGTCACCTGAGCCCGCAGGATCGATGATCGATCCAACAGATACTGCGTCATCCCCTGCCATCCTCAAAACCAAAAACCCCCCCATCCCGGCAGCACGCAACCAAAAACGAATGGAATTACCTCAATCAGTTACCACCCCAAAACGCCCAGGACTTTTAGAAACAAGATTGCGTCATTCCCCTGGTTCTGCCCTTCCCCCCTTCCCAACCCCCCCAACCCAGGCTTATCTCCCCCAGACGTCAACATCCCAAAGGGCTTTTTTATGATATGGGGGGAGGATCCAATTTTTAATCCCGTTCCCCAAAAACAGGGATAGATCATTATTATTTAAAAAATTTTGTGTCCGCCTTTTTCTATAAATAAAAAAATTTTTAGTGATGCTTTTACAAATTTATTTATACATTAGGTATAGTTAATAATAATGGGTCGTAAAAAGTTGAATTTAACTGAAGAGAAGGGCCAAGAAAAAAGAACAAATAAAGAAAGTGTGTGAAAGACAGACATTTTAAAGAGATTAGTTGAAAATTTACATCCTGAACAGTTAGAAAAAATTGAACCCGGGCGGCAGATTGACAATGAAAGGGGGGTCGTACATGGCAACCTCTGAAAAATATTGGGATTCATTATATAACAAATTTGGGATCTTTTTTTTATTTAGGCTTCCATCAAATTATTGAAACAGAAAAGAAAACTCAAATGGCAAGCACTTACTTTTACAGCTGCTGTAAGTAAAGTAACACCCAAGTGGCAGGATCGTGTGGGTAACGAAATCATGTAGTCCTACAAACAACATTAATAGTGTATAGTTATTATTTTTACTACTTTAAAATTTTTTAAACATTAAATCAAAAATATGTATCCAGCAATTATAAATATATTGATAATTACCTTTTTTCACAGATAAAGGCGGGGTTTTCTTTCTGTTTGGGAAACAAAAGGGAGTTTCCCCAAATGAAAGTAAAAAAATGGTTTTCAAACCCCCGTTTTTTTGAAAAAAAGTGGTACTTCACACTTTCTGCAAACCCCCCTAAATCGTTCAATTCGTTCTTTTCTTACGTACGACTATTCTAGAAGCAAAACCATATAAGAATATTTAACCCGCACGATCGTGCAGGTTGGATCTTAAAGGGATATAGACAAAGGCATAAAAAATTTTTTAAAAAACTAATTTTTATGTTAAAAGTATTACCACAAAGGAAGCGAAGTTTAGGAATTCGATTTTTTTTTTTGGTAAAAGTCAAAGTATTTGGGGCTAGGGGGTTGCAAAACCCGGGAAAACCCGGGGTACCCAATACCGGTATTTTTTAGCCATTTATACAATTTTGTAATACCGGTAATTCATAAGTTTAAATAATTTTTGGGGATTTACAAATTTTTTTTAAAATTGTCTCCTCTATATATTCAGGGATCGCCAACATAGCAAAATAGTATATGTTTTTGTTTTTATGTCACCCTCACGGGCGAAATGAATTAGACTGTGAATATAAAGTTTCATCGTACCAAGAAGTGATAAAATATGTGAATCATCCAAGGAGCCTTGCCAAAACTATCTTATTACAGCTCAGAGCGATACTGCATACGCGCAGGATTTGTAATCTGAAATTCATATTTGTGAAAACAAGGTTGTAGTTGTGAAGAAGGTGCGCAATATTTGGAATTTTTTAAATTGGTGTCTTTGTTATTCACATTCTATTTGCATATCATATTTATAATGATTTTAAAACTGAAAATGAAAAGGAAGAAAAGAGACTAACCAATTCAAATTTGGGTCAAGTTTTTAGTAAATTTTCAAAATTTTTACCCCCAAAAACCCATCCACATAAAAAAAATTCGGTACAGTTATCGAAAGATGATGAATAATGTCGATAATGAAAAAGGAATTGTCTCTTTAACAAAAAAATTTGAATTAGAGATGACTAAAAAAAAATTTCCCCTAATACAATGCAAGCAGAAATTAGCTATATCCAAAAAAACCCCCCGGGAAATGAAATCGTTTATTTGAAAAGATGAGATTTAGTGGTGAATACTTGGAAAAAAATATATCGCGCATTGCTAAAAAATTTTCCACAACTAGCGGGAGATGCCGAAAAAAGCGTTTTTGACCGGGAGGGAATTTTTTTCAGAAAATTACGTTCCCGGCTTAATGACAGTACAATTGGGTGCATTATGTTTTAAGATCACATTCATTCCAAAATTTTAAAAATATTACCCCAAATTTAATAGTGATATTTTTCACTTTTTGTGATTTAAATAAATGAGATGTTCCCCCCTTTCTTTTTGTGATTCTTTATTTACTGTTATAATTTATAAGTTATAAATAGTTGTTTTTTGGGTTTTTTACCTTTCTAATAAAATTGGGGAAAAAAAAACAAAAAAAACAGCTGTGTTTTTTTGGGAAAATTTTTAATCCCGGGATTAAAACCGGTATCCCCGGGATTAAGATCTAAAAAAATTTCCGAATACCGGAACAGGGTTTGGATTTGGGATTCTCCCCTTTTGGACTGAAAACAAAAGAGAATAAAAACCAAATACATGCCTTGCCTTAAATCATGTTTTAACAATTGCTACTTTTTAAAATTGGGGAAAATATAATTTTTTAAGTTGTTGATAAATTTATTTTTATATATATATATATATATATATATTTTTGGGGTTTGAAAAATTAACAATAGGAACATTGTTTCTGAAATTCAAAAAAAGAATCATTATGGCTAAAAGGGTCTTTATGGACTACGAAAAAACATGAAATCGAATTTAATCAAAAAAAAACATAAGGGTTTTTTATTGGAAAAAATCTTTTAAAATAAAGGGATTTTTACGCGTGAGAAAAATTGGTCCATGTCTCAAACAGATGAGATCCATGAAAAAATATCTACGAAAGGAAGATTTTTTTAAAATTTATTTTTGAGGAATTCAGGGGGAAAAAGGAAAAATATCGAAGAAAATCAATATATAAAAGGGAAACTTTGGATTGCTAACTTCATCAAAATATTTGGGAAATTTAAAAGGTAAGGTCAAGCTGGGCAGGGAAAGGACGAAAACCGCACCACTAAAAGTTTTTTAATGCCCCAAACCCAAATGGCCCACAGGAAAAAGGGGGAGGGGGCCAAATCTTAGATGGATTGATGGCCTTTGAAAAGATCTCCCGTTTTTTAAAAAATAAGAATTAAAAACACTACCTAGAAGAAGGTTGTCCTGTAAAAGGCTTCATGAGAAGACCAAGTCCCACCCTGGGCTGTCGTGCCACTGAGGAATGAATAAGGCAAAGTAATCTTCATTAAAAAACAGGCATTTTAGAGTTTTTAAACATTTATTGCGATGAGAAGACACTAAATAATCGCAAGAAAATAAAAACGTTCAGTACATTTATAACAACTTCTTTAGTATTAAATTTTTAAGATACCTGCTGTTGAAATGAGAGTGCGCATAAAGCAGAAGACCGAAAAAAGTTGGAATCGGACAGACACGAAGGTGTAGGTAGAGAGAGTTGTGTTATGAAATGTTGCAATGTGTATTGTACACTTCATTACTCAGTACTCACTTATCAATCAACATCGCTTTCGGTTATTTCCGACGGTGGTTTTTGGGGAATGAGATGTCCGTATTGCGTCAGCAATCCTCAGCCCTCTATCTGCTACTGAAAATCTTTGTGTTGGAAACTTGACTGGAAAGTAGGAGACGTCAAGGCCACCTAGAAAGGACCAGGCCGCGACAGAGTTTTGATGACGTCACGAAAGGAGGGAAAGCTTTTCTACGCGCATTCGCTCTGTGAGGAATATAAAGCTTTGAACATTTATTTCTTTTCATGTCATAGGCTAAAATTTCCGCATTTATATTGATTATTTTTTAATTCTCACTGAGAATATTTTCTGATGAAAATTATGCATTAATACGCTAGAATGATGCATAATATTTTCCCGGAAAAGGGACAAAATCACTCATGAAAGGCTCCTAACAGTATAAGAAAAATCTAAGAAAAAACTGGCTCAATGTAAAATAATTTCAATCAGATAAAATAAAAAAAAAACATTTACTTGCAAAGAAAATTTGAAAAGTAGAGCATTAGAGGCATATTAATAAAAAAATCATGTGAATTTAGAAACATTTTGCTGGAATTCCTTTTTCCCGTGAAATGACATTTTTTATGCTCATAGAATCAATGAATCATAACAAAAGAAAAATTATAAAAAAAAGCATGCAAAAATATATACAAATATAGAAATGACAAACAGTTTTAGACAACATAGTAATATTATATAGTAAAAGTATATATATATATAGATTCTATAGATTATACGTTAAAAATATTCAATTAAAACAATTCATTCATTCAATATTCAAAAGTATAAATAATTTCAACCCAATAAAATAAAAAATAAACATTTACTTGTAAAAGAAAATATGAAAAGAAAAGTAAAGTATTTGAGGCATATTATTATAAAAAAATACATGCAAAAATATATACAAATGACAAACAGTTTTAGATACCACAGTAATTATATAGTAAAAATAGATTCTAGATTATACGTTAAAAATATTCAATTTTCATTCATTCAATATTCAAAAATATAAAATAATTTCAATCCAATAAAATAAAGAAGAAAAATTTACTTGTAAAGAAAATAGGAAAAGTAAAGTATTTGAGGCATATTATTACATAAAAAATGCATATGACATGAACAGTTTAGACACCATAATAATTACATAGCAAATATAGGATGTTAAAAAAATATATACATTAGTTATATATACACTTACCTATAAATAATCAGAAAAAAAACTTTTCATGGAATATATCATTAATGAGGCAACGTACTGATTAGTTTCAAATTTTTAAACATTATTTTATTATTTAAACTATTAACTACATTATTTTTATGCATAGGCATTAAAAATCAATATGCTATGGTAAAAATATCTAAAAATCAAACAAAAGTTTTGAAATTAAAAAAATAACATTTTACATACTTTGAATGTTAAAATCTTTATGAAAATAATTAAACGAATAACTAATAAATAAATAAT
>BMAV01011611.1:0-19993 GCA_019973955.1 Trichonephila inaurata madagascariensis | reverse complement strand
TATATTTTACATGTTTTCGAAAATACGTGATTGCAACGGTTTACTTTTGATAAAATTAATAATCTTCACTGCTTCGTCTAGAACAGATTTAAATGTCACCGAAATCATTTTTGTTACTAATGCATATCTGTGAAGAATGCAAAGAGTACTGTTACAGTTTCTTGCAACATTTTTAATCCGTGCTTATAGCACCTCCACTTTCCTGTCATTGCATTGCTCCATTGCTGCATACTGTAGTACATTTTCCGCAGTTTACTTCATGCATTGTCATAAAATTATTAATGCAGTTGAATGCATTCCTCCCGTGGTGTTAATATTAACTCTTTCACATAAAAGCAAATGTTAATCAATCTTTTTATTAAAACCATACCAACGAAAACAAGCAAAACCAGCAACATCTGTTTAAGCATCTATTTGCAATCCATAAGCGTTACACGCCTGCAATCGTGAAATAAGCTCTATTACAATGTCATCGACAATATCGTTATAATACACCTTTTTACAATATTGTTATAAAGAGGCACATTTTCAACTTGTTTTTTATACCTTTCACCCAATACACATGAAATGATATCTTGAACACAAGGTTTAATAATTGATTCACCTATAACATGTGCCTCTCCTGCTACAGCAATACGGTATGATACATTATACGATGCGTCCGTTATCTTTTGATTATCTGTTTTGAATTTTGTTACCATACATAAAATTCTTGTTATGCCTTTCAAGTTTTCTTTAAAAAAAAAAAAGAAATACCTTTATCTTTATCTGTAGGGTGATTTTTTTCCAAATGCCTTAGTAGTTTTGCTGGTGCTAAGCAACTGTTTGCCAATATTTTGTTTCAAAGCAAAAGACCACATCTGGAGCCTCCTCGTCACCAGCACTAGTAAATCCAAACGACAGGTAACTAGTATCATATTTACGTCTTTTCGTCGATACCACCTGTCAAAAATTGAAAGATGGTAGAGATGGAAAATGAAACTGGAGCTGTATGGAACTGGAAGTTGATGGATTGCGGGTTCCAGTATCCCAGTATCCGTAGATTGCGTGATTTCTGCGTTACTACTAACAACGTCAGTTTTCTTTGAAGACCCATTTTCTAACCAACAATCCATTATAAAGGCAGTTTTTATGTTTTAGATATTACGGTATTTCTTTTGATATTGAAATTTTTTTACGATCTGAATAACAGTTATTCTGTAATAATACAAGGGCACAATAGCATTGCCGTGAATGGATTGTTAACCGACTTTGCTTACAAACCAACTAGCCCTCCTAACAGTCTTCCAGTGTATCCTTCCACCCGGTTATTTCTACCTGAAACAGTATGAAAAGGCTTTGCACGCTCATTTTTGTTTAGGTTTTTTCAATAATCCACATTTTTTTTTCATACATTACTTTTATTGTTTTTTTTCATTTCAATCTAATAGTTGCCGTTTAAAAATACGCAATGCGGACAAGTCAGTGATTATGATGGAAACAAACAAAAAAATGTTTTTGCGGTCAACTGGTTTTTTGTAAAAAAAGGGGTATGACAATCCCAAAACGTAACACGGAAAAATTTTTTGGGAAAAGCCATATGGGCCCTCTATTGGTAGGATCCAAAGTTTGATCTCGGTTAAACATCCATACACCGGTATATTGCACACAAAAAATTACATAAACTTTGGGGGTCGAGATTGTAAAATTTTCGAGGAAAATGGGAACATATTAACCACTATTCTTATTTGTTTAATCAAATAAAATTTGTCACGCGGGACCCCTAAATGTTTTCGGGGAACCCCATGATTCCACTGAACCCACTTTCGGAACCATTGCCTTAGACAACTGAGACAAAAGGAATACCTTTTCGAGTCAGTCGTTAAGGACTTTAATTCCTGTCCTCTGTTGTTTGTGACTTGCAGAAGTAAGCGCCGCTGTATATGTATTATTCGAATTCATTCATTGTTATGATACACTGATCGTTCACTTAACCGCAAACAAAAAAATCCCTTGGTGTTAAATCTGGTAAAAAAGAGGCATTCTATGCAACTCTTAAGTATGTATTTGGTAGTTAAGGACAAAAACACGACCATTGAAATGTGTCGTGAGAAATTTGAAAACTGCCGTTGTTTCATAAGGCAGTTTGTTGAGGGAAATAATCCACGTATTACAGCACATGTTTATAAGAATAAACAGTGCCTAAATCTACACTTATTTTTTTGCATTTAAAGTCATTTATTTCCTTGTTTAGGTGTTCAATCCCTATTTTCCCTAAAAGGAAAAATCTAAAACGGCGTATACTTTCCCTTTTTTTAAAAATACAGATTCCTTCCCATTTCGTCAATGCTAATTGATTTCATTTTACTACATTACGATTTGTTTGCAAATGGTATCGAATGATTTAATAAATATTGAATATACTAAGGCATTTACGGAAGATTACAAAAAAAAAAAACAGAAATATCTCCCTAAAAATTGCACGTTGGAAATCTTTTGTATTGTTATGAACTTTGTGTAAAGAATACTTGGAATAGTGTAAATAATTTATATGTGGATGTGTAATACGTTTATATTACTAAATGTTCTATTTATTTTATGTTAAAATTGTAATATTCGGAATAAACACCGTTCCTTACATTATAATTGCAATTTAGTGGAAACTTGGCGAAATGTTGGCGATAGGGGCCAAAAATTGGCACCCTTTTGGCGAGTTCATTGTTTGGACTCCTAAAGGGAATTTTGGGAAAAAATCTCTAATATCACGAACTATGACAAATGCAGATTTATCTCGGGAATTCCGTGAAGCCTTTAAATAGCGAGTAGGTAGCCGAAACTGATTTAGTCTTGTTTTGACCGTTGCTGAGTAGTATTTATTTGAATGTGAAGAGTTGTAGTTGTTGTTTCTAATCATCCAGGGGGCTGACGAAGTCGAAAAGATTAAAAAAATGGTTTGGGTCCCAAAAAAATCGGGACAAAAGGTCATCCCCGTGTGAAAATCTTTTTCTTTTAGGGTCCATGAAACGCATTATTGGGGGAAATCTGGTGATCTTAACACCGTACCAGATAAAAAGGTCTTTTTTTTTACTGGGGGAAAGAGGGGACCATGGGGTGTGACCACTAGCAAGGGGGGAGGTGTAGTCAAGGGCATCTGTCACATTTTTTGCCCTGCTGGGTCAGGACAGGGGGGAGTGGGATCCCCCCCTCCCACCCGCAACAAATTTGGGTTTTTGGGACCGAGTATAATTTCAGATAGGTAAGGGTGGATGTGGAGGGAGGGTCTAAGAATAAGAGTCGACCAGCGATTAGTGATTACATCGGCAGTTAAAGTGGACGAGAAAGTGATTGCGAATAATCTTTAAACATACTTGTATTTTAGTCACATATATTTTTACCTGAGTGCCGTAGAAGGTGTGAAGGCCTTCAGAAATTTATTAAAAGTAATTTGTGTACTTTAACCTGTATTTCTAGGATTGTTTTTGACAATAAATTTCCATCTCTCCTGAAGAACTGTCTTGCTCTTTTCAAGTGATTGCATAAAATCCTCGAAACCCGATCAACGTAACAATATTTTTTGTCATATATTTTTTGCCTGTTATTTTTGGTAACCCAATTCGAAGCAATACGCCATTTCTTGAAAGCTTGTTTAGAAGAAAAAAAAAACTTGTTTTCCTAAAATTAATCCTAATACAGCAAAATTTTTAATTAAATTGATATCTCTTGAAATGAAGTAAAATCTTTAATGAGTTTTTGTATTTAGTGACTTTATAATTAACAATATATATTTTTGTATCGAAGTTTGGCATATGAATGAATAAAGCAAGAGTACTTCTGAAATTTTCTTTAAACACAATTCGCTTTTTTTTTTTTTTTTTTTTTTGGGAAAAATTTACGAAACTTGGGGTTTTTTTTTTGAAAAAAATTTCAAAAATTATTTTATAAAACAATAAACAAATAAATAAAAAAAAATTTTCTAAGATAGTTTACACTTTAAATGCTTTATGAGAAAAGGGTACCCAAAGTTGGAAAAAGTTTTAAGTTTTTTTTTTTAAAAATCCCCTGTAAATTAAACACTCCAAAATAAACTTTAAAAATTATTTGATTATTTATGTTCCAAATTCCAGCAATACTTAAAAAAAAAACAAATATTGCATAACAAGTTACTCGACATTATTTTGCAAATCATAAGACAGTTTTAAACGTTTTAAATAGTTAAGCCAAATATTTGATTGATTGACTACACAACTAATGTATATTGTTGGTATTGGAAAAAAAACTCTTTAAAGCCTTAAAAAATTCTGTACTTCTCCACTAAACAAGAAAGAGACAATTCAGTTGAGTAAAAATTTGAACATTAATATAAAAAAATCAACTGAGTTTTCTATTAAGCTCTAAAATCTTTCATAAGAAATTTTTGAGATGGGTTTAACCCCCATTTTAAAAATTAAATTTTCCCTTTCATTCTTTCCGAAAGGAATGATTGTTATATTTTTATTACGAAATGTCTAAGCCTTTTGTCTTCTATTATGTCATATCTTAGAAAAATGGGGAAATAAAAATATTATTTTTCTTTCCTGGGACAAAAGAAGTAAAACAGAAACAATGCTTGGAAGAGGTTGCTAAAATTCGTAACATTTTTCTCTTTGTAGAAAGTTATTGAATAGGAACCTAGAAAATTAAGACTTAAATTTGCTATTTTCAGCAGATTTTTTGAAAAATTTGTTTAAAATCTTTGTTAATATTGTGTATTTTTTTATTCATAAAGAACATACTTCGTTAGCAGTAAATTGAGAAAATCAATACATTATACATATTTATTTGAAATAGTAAAGCCATCTCATTTTGATATACACTAATTACAACTGAGCCGGATTCTATACTTTTCAAGCTTTAAACAAACATTAACAATATATTTTAGTTTAACTGACATTATAATATCTTTTTAATTAATAAAAAATCATGATGTATTTTTAAAAAATGTTCATTTATCAACGATTATTATAAATTTATTACTTAACCGTTCTTGATTATGTATAATGTACAAGAAGTTATTTATTACACCATTACAAATGATTAGCTAATTAGAAAGTGTGTCAATATTAAAAATGCACAAGTTTTTACAGCAGTGGTTTCAAACGGTTGACGGAACCCTGGGGGTCCCAAAAAGGATCTAGGGATTCACAGTCACAAAAAAAAATCGAGAAGAAATAAATATTATGCAAAAGGGATTTATTTCTCATCAAGTATGTCAGTTACAAGTATCTTAAGCTTAACCCCGTTATCAAAATTAAAAATTTTACTTATATATAATATCTTTACTTTGCAACACATTTTTAAGCTTTTATTATAATATAATATAATAAAAAATATTAAAAATCTCTCTTTTTACCTTTATTTTTACACTTCCTACTAAATTGTGAATATTTTGTTTTATTACTATCTCGGGTTCCACGAGATGATTTTACACTTTTTGTTGAAAAATCTCGCAAAACTAGAAAATTTTTTTAAAGAAAAATTCATTTTTTACATTTGTGGGAAAAAAAACCCATAATGAATGAAAAGGAAACAAATATCAACAAAGATTAAAATTTTAAGCAAGAAAGCTTTAAAATTTTAGGTTGCAAAATTCTCATCAAAATACACAGATTTCCACAGCTATAAAAAATTTTAATGCCATTCAGAGATCGAGTTTAATAAAATATTCCAACGTAAATGGCTACAAAGTATAAAAACAAAATAAACTCAGAATAGTTAATGCGATTGCGTTTAATCTCAATAGACATTGAGTTCAACAGTTTGTGTAAAAATTACTAACATATATCAGAGTTTCTAAATATAAAGCAAGGGGAGGTGACACTTGAATCACTAATTACTATTATTAATGAGTAAATTATGATAAAATCATAGATTAGAATTTATTAATAATAAATGCAATACTTCTTTTAACTGCCTATACTTAAAGTACCTATAACATATTGATCTACTTTAAATATCATTTTGAGATATATTCTTCTAAGTATGAGTGTGGAATAAGTTCCACGAAAACACTTTCTAGTTTCAGGGGTTCCACGAAAATATCTTCAAGTTATAGGGGTGCCATGAGTTGAAAAAGTTTGAAGAACACTGATTTTAAGCATTGTAACTAGTATTATTCTATATACAGTTATTTTCAAAAGGGTCAGTGTTAACCGTTTAACATGTTTAAATATATATATTATATTAGTTGATTCGATACATATATTTTTTTCCATTGTATGAAATATATTCAATAAACTATTCTATTTAAAGAGTAAGGTAAGGCATCATTGATGCTTCTAAGATTTTTCAAATTAGAAAGGGAGAGAGGGGCTTTTATTTTTGATTATGGGGGTACCATTTTGTTCCAATTTCTAAGATCTTCACTTTGGATTTCGTATTTTCAACACACAATTTTCATGTTAATTAACATGTTTAATTGATTTCATTTTCTAGATCACAGATTAAATTAAGCTAAAAAAAATGCATTTCAAGTTTGAAATGCTGTTACATTAAAAGCCAGTGTATTCTCCAGAATTTTGAATGCAAGCCTGCAGAGTTTGCATGCATTGTGGCATACAGGTGCTTAATGTCACTTTGTGGAATAAAAATTTCATGTTTGCTGTACTTGTTTCATAAACTGGAGCTGGCTATGATGCTGCAGTTGTCTTCCAATGATATACCATACGTGTTGAATTGGAGTCAAATTTGGTGATCTCGGAGCCAAGGTAACATGTCAAAACTTTGTACAGCACATTACGTTATAACATTGGTGTGGGCACGAGCTTTATCCTGTTTGAAAACTCCCCTTGGATATGGTTTATGAATGGGTTAATTACCAGACTGATGCACAAATACGCAGTCAGTGTGTTTGGGATAACTCCGAGAGTGCTCCTAACGTCAAATTACTCCCGAAACCATGAATTCAAGAGTAGGTCCATTGGGTTCAGGTCACAGACAGTTTGGTTGCAGACATTACCCCGCCGGCCTTTTGCGCAACACACGGCCATCCTTGGCACCAAGGCAGAATCTACCTTCATCAGAAAACACAACAAATTTCCACTCCCTCCTCCAATGAGATATGGTTTGAAATTACTGGCGTCTCAAAACAGCAATGGCTTGCATTATGTAGAATACACGCTACATGGCTCATGGCTCTTAATTGTCCTTAAAGTAAAAAATTTCTAATAGTTTGCTGTGTCACTGTGGTACCAACTGCAGCTCAAATTTCTGCCACAGACGCAGCACGATGCCTTACGCCATATACGGTGGTCTTTCCTCTCATTAGTGCCACATGGCCTCCCGGAAACCGTTTTTCGCTAGCCAATACCATCCCTTGACCACTGCTCCCAATAATCATCCCCAGTCGATACATCCCGCCCAAATATTTCTGCAATATCGTGGAAAGAAAATCCACCCTCTTATAATCCTATTAAACGACCTCGTTTATATTCGGTGAGTTGTTGATAATGGCTTCTTTGTCTTCTTAAAGACACACATTCTTGGATAACATCAACTCAATGCGTCAAATTCACAGACAAATAACGCTCACGAACTTAACAGCACGCATTTAAAGCAATCCTGATTTGCAAGTACTGAGTACTTACGCATGAAGCGCGAAATTTGAATCGATGTCATCTTTAAGATACTTTAAAAAGCCTACTAAATTTATCTAACACAAGTCTTTCTTGGTATTGGAGTATCTTTTTTTCCATCAGTGTAGTTTCTATGAAGAATTTTTGAAATTTGCTTTTTAAATATGATTTCCTGCAGGCACCACTATTAATGGGTTCTCACTAACGAAATTTGATTACTATTTTTAATGATTTGGTCTTTGACGATAAAATGTTTTAATCATTTTTAGCTTCTTAAAAAATTTCCCAAATTAGTAAAAATATTTTTTCATTATAGAATTATGGAATTTTTTTTTTCTACAAAAACTTTGTGCCTATTTTCTCTTCTTTTTCTGTCTAGTATTATAACTAATTAAGGAGTAAATTTGGTGCCGTGAATGTTATTTTAACACTACTACAGCGTTTCTTAAACTGCGGGGTGCGCTCCCTTAGGGGGGCGTGATATCCAGAGGATTGGGGCGCGAGCATATTGAAAAGTTGAAAACAAAAGATAATTTTAAAAAATTATTAATTTACAGAAAGTAAATAAGCAAAATTCATTCCGACTTAATAAAAATAAAAACATTTACACCGATGTAATACACTTATAAATGTATCAGTACTCTGCACAATGTTTTTGATTATTAATTTAATTATACTAAGTTAAGAATAAGTTTAACAATTACCAGTGACTCCACGGGCTTTTCATATATAAAATTATATGCAAACATTAGCACTTATCTTGATAATTTGAACAGTTTATAATTAATCCTTTAAATACCGATTAAACGATACGCGATTCGCTCTCCAATGCCACTGTTTTACAAGTATGGAAAAGTATGTAATGTATTGGGGAGAAGGAAACAGAGGGAATGAATAAGAAAATCTCCTGAAATAAGTAAATCCTTCACAAGCAGTGTGAAATTCATTTTCTTTCATTCCAAAGCCTTCGGAATAATTTCATTGATAGCAGTGAACAGAAAAGATCGTACTTCGGAAAGACGTATAAATATGCCCAGCACAATTTACGCATTTTCTGAGCGAAACGTTTATATACGCCGGCGGTACTTAAGAGGTTAAAGTCATGTTATAGATTTAGCGTCAAAGTATCGTATTATCAAATTCAATACATTGTTATTGTATGGAGGGGGTTGAGAGATAGGTTCACTAATGCATTACAATTTTGCTACGACCTTTACTGTCTGACTAAATAATCCATATTTCTTAGTTTTATGTTAGATTTTTTGCAATTTAGTATATCGTCGGCTTAATTATCCATGCGTTACCCCACAAAGGAATTAAATTTGATATAAGAGTGCGACGTGCCAGCAGCAGATGTAGTGGAGTTACGTGGAATCCTAGACGATGGCCTAACGGTAACAAATAGCCAAGAAAACAATTATGAAGAACTTTTGAAATATATTGCAAATGAAGAATATAGGAATAGATTAAAAAACCAATATCAATCAATTCCATTCTTGTAATATGCTCCAATACACCGCCCAACATATTCTTTCGATTTTGTCGATTATCGGGAAAAAAACACTAAAATAATTAATATTTGTTAATACAATTAATTGTTTATAACAAATATTTAATTAAATTTTAAGTATTATATAAATATGATTATAATCAACCGGGAAAAATATAAGGTTACGAATTTAACTCTAATATTCGTTATCCCAATGATAACCACATTACTACGCGATAAACATCAAGGTAACCATATTGTAAGGTTATCGCCTATCTTGGCGAACATAAACAACAACTGGCGCGTAGCACTCCTATGTTGTTAGCATACTAGAAGGAGTTACGCATTTTGATAACTAGGCCGACGATATGATTTATTATGCATGAACGTTTTTAAAATTTCATGTTAAAAAGTTTAAAAAAAAACATGTAGAAAAATTTTCATTTTTAAAAATTTCTGACAAAATTAATCAATTCTAGTTAATTATACATCTTTTTTATTTAATTTATTAAGAAAATTATTGTTTTAAATAACAGATATAATTACATTTTTTTCAATTATATTAAGTTTTTCTTAAATGAGGGAAAGGGGAATTTCTTCAGAAGTTATGTATAGAGATTATTTCTAAAGTACAGATAAAAAATATAGTATGGATCTCATTTGGGTTTAATTTTTTCAATATTTTTAATGCAAAGAAAAAAAGTTTTGAAAAGTAACTAAATCTTTCTTGAATCAAAATATAATATAAAATAAATAAAACATTCATTATAATTTTTTTTAAAAATTTAACAAACAAAAGAAGCATTATTTATAAGGCTCTTAGCATCTGGGTTGCAAATAATTTATGTTTAAAATTGCAGCAGTATTTCTTGTTTGGTAATCCCTTAAGAATCAATACCTCTGTTTGAGCTTATTATTAAAATATATTGATAATGAATTTCACTGTACCATTTTTCTTCATTAATTATGCTTCGAGAATCTGCACTTAATTTCCTTTCCTTTAACAAAAAGTACTTAATTCTTGATTGTCAAAATGTTCAAGGGTTTTAATTTGTAGGTATTTCCTGTGCTTATTATTTCTTAAGTGGAGTTAATCTCTTAACACCAGTTTCTAAGTAACGCTCAGCCATTGTTTCATGAACTTTGAGTTTTCAATTGCTTATTCTTAATAAAAGAGACTCTCAAAAGTCATTAAAATATTATGCGATGTTCCAAATTGTAAAAGTATCGTATAAGTTATTGTTCATGTTCATTCAAGAGTAATTTAATTAACAGTTAATTTTGCTTCAGAATTAAAAAGAAATAATTAGATTCGCTTTTAATTATATTTACGCATCAAGTTAATAAATTAGAAACTTCGTTAATTAGTATTTTATGAAATATTCCGAAAGCACTTTAAAACGAATAAATAATGCGTATATATATATAATTGAAGGATTCCTTCAATAACGAAGTATAGACTATTTCTGCATGAAGCGCTTAAATATATTTAAATAAAAAGAACTTAATCATTTGTTTTGATTTTATAAGCATACGAAGATACAAGTGATTATGAATTACTAACTTATATAAATTAGCGTAAGAGTAATACAAGGTAATCAGAAATGAACGCTCAGATTACAAATTTTAATTTCCCAGATGAATAAACATAAAACATTCACTAATATGTCCTTTTAAAGATAAAATATGAAATTTTCAGTTTGTAACATTGTTTTGTCAAATAGTTGACAGCAATGTTTTAATTGTGAACATAAGTGGAAATGGCATCGTAGTGTTTTTGAGTGCTCTCGTTTACAAAAAGTAATCACGGTTCAGCCTGAATTTCAGAGAAAATAGGATATAAATGCACCTACATCTAATAATATAAGAAGATGATATAAACAGTTCCAGGAAACTGGATGCCTGTGTAAATGCAAAAGTCCAGGGTGACCAGGTTTCCAATGATATTATACGGGTGAATAAAGAAAATCACATTAAAACAACTTTTTGGAAAAAAAAATTTTATTTTCGTCAAGAAAGGGTTAATTTAAAAAAAATTTCCCCTTTTTTTTGTTTATTCATCTGGGAATTATTAAATTTTGTAATCATGCCATTCACGCACACACACATTTCTGATAACCCTGTATATTATATAATCAATATTTTGTGAGTCATTAAATGGTCATAACCAAACCTGATATTTATGTCCATTTTTGGGGTGGAACTCACCAAAAAATGCAGATGATATAAAATGCACACTTCTCCGGTACATATTGAATAGGATATAATAAAAAAATGGGCAATGTCCAGGCCATTATTCCTACCAGAGAATCAAAGTGGAAATATCTTTTTTTTTTTCTCGGCCCGGTAAAAATCATTCTGTATCAAACCCAAAGTGATTTTTGGGGTTATAACCGAAACTACAATACAAAAAATTAACAGGCAAAAAATTGCAGATAAGCAAAGTAGAAAGAAATCTTTTGAAACGTTTGAAGTAGTATATAAAAAAGTTTTTCGCCATAAAAATTTCCAAATGATTGCTATCCAACTACCCTAACACCCCATTTTTTCTTTAAATTGACAAATTTCTTTTATGAATTTATCTTATAGGCAATTTTACTAGTTTTTATAAGAATCCCAAATTTTTTTTTTTATTTTCCATTCACTAGAAAAAAACTCGGTTTTGAAAAAGAAACCCCGAAACTTTTATATAAGATGTCAAATTTTAAAAAATGGTTTACCCCTAAAAATTGTTTTTTTTTTTTCGAAAACCCCAAAGGGGAATTGGATTGTTTAAAAAAAATTTTTTAAAAAAAATTTTGGGCTGAAATTTTTGTGTGTTTCTGTATAACGGTAGAAGTTTTTTAAATTTTTCCCCGGGATTTAAAACTGTTTTATTAAAAAATTTTATTTTTCTTTTAAACGTAAATGTAATAAATTGTTTCTTAAAAAATTTTCCCCTAAAACAAATAATCAAGTGTTTCTAATTTTAAAAAATTAAAAATATCTCTTTATCCTAAAGGTCACTTCAAAAAGGAATAAAAAAGTAATACATCAAAATTAAAAAATTTGAGCATTTGTTAAATTTTGTTTGTACATGAGGACCCCTTTTTTATGTAATTTTTGCCGATTTTACCTATTTTTTCCCATTTTTAGTGGTAATAATTTATTTTTCTCTTTTTAATTTAAGCCTTATTTTTTTTTAAAAGTGGTCCAAAATAAATCTAAAACCCAAAAAAAAATCTCCATATTTTTTTCCCCTTTTTTAAAAAAGAAGCTGAAAGTAGACGGATATCTTAAGCAAATTTTTCCGAATAGTTAAACATTAATTTTGTATTTAATATTATTTTACGTCAAAAAAAAAATAAATGCAATATTATATTTTTAAAAATATCGAGGAATTTAAATTCTACGAAGTTTTTTGATGGAATACAAAAAGAATGAACCCCCTTTAAAAGGGGAATTTTCATATGTTATTTTGCATTAAAAATAAAACTCTTTGGGAGAGAAAAAAAAAATAGCTAAAAAATTAAAATTTTTGTAAGAAAAATTTGAACGTAAAATATTTTTTAATTTTGTTTATATATATAATTCTAAAAAATAAAACTCTGCGTATTTCAATTTAATTGCATAGCCATTGCACAATTATACATAAATGAATAGAAATTTTTTCTCTCATTGAAACCAGAATTTAGTTTCAGATGATAAAAGTAAATTAAATATTGAGTCTTATAGTTTACATAAGTCCTAAAAATATTTAATAAATCTTTGCACACGATATAAATTTTTAAGTGGGTATCCCAAAGGTACTGTTTGCAACAGCACTTGCATTTAACCAAACACTTGTAATTATTACAGAAATTATATTAATTATTGTAGCTGGTACTCTGTCTTGTCAATTATGAATGTTTTGTATCATAATATTTAAATGGAATATATTTTTCTGAATTTTCATAAGAACTATTTTTTCTTCAGAACACAGAATTAAATTTATCTTACGTTTAGAATATCCTGGATCTACATTCCCCCAAAATCTTTGTAGCTGTTTTTATCCCAAAAGAACATAAAAAAAAACAACTTTTTAAATAATAATTCAATTTGGGCCCATTTTACAAAAACGTTTTTTAAAGGAATATACTACCAAAGCAAACCTTTCGTTATTCCATAAAAGAGTTTCTTTGAACCAGTTACAAATGTTTATGCTATAATTGATTATTGGAAAAACATCGAGATGCGTGTCTTAACTTCCCTTTTCAGAAATTGAACGAAACTGATTTAAACGAAAGTGGAACTTATTTCTTTCTTTGCAAACTAATTTCTGCTACTTTTGTACATTTACCTAGACGTAATATTAATGTTTATCGTTGTCTTGTATCTTAAGAGTCTGCATTGGTAATGTATATCTTAGACTTATTATGAACGAAGCAGTTATTTCTAACTCATTTTTAAAATATTTAGGATAAAAAGTAATAAAATATTTTTTTAAAGTAAATTCCTACTTTGTTAGAAAAACGTGCCGACGCAGTCTGTTGCAGCTGGATGTAACTAACGTAGAAATAAAGCAGAATAGATTTAAAATTTAAAAATAAAATTTTATTAATGAGTTAATATTTGAAAAAAATGTATTAAAACATCAAGTGTCTTCTAATACACGTTTAAAAAAAAATGTATTTGAATTTGAATGTAGAAATATAAATTATTTTATTAACGATTGAAAAATCTGTGGGAAAAAGATATATATATATATATATATATATATATATATATAAAAAAAAAAAAAAAAAATGTGAAGAAGTTAGGAAAAACCCACAGTATAAAAAAAGGAAGAAATTAACCCCTAGACACAAAAGATAAAAAAATATATATATAGGAGAGAGAGGGAAATTTTAACATTTTGGGAAATTTAGAGGGAAAAAAAAATGTTTTGGGAATCGGAAAATTTATTGGGTGGGGGTTAGGGTTGAAGTAAGTTATAAAAGCTGTACGTAATTCCTTTCTAAAAAAAAAGGGGTCAAGGAAAAAAGAATGTGATATTTTTTGGGAATTATGAGGCCATAGGGAATTTTTGAACTTAAATTGCTGCAAATTAAAAATCAAATCAAAACATTTTTTTTATTGTAAAATCTGACTTCTAACTCTAAGAATAGAAGCCTCATATATACTTACGTAATATATGGATATGAAATATCTTTTGGAAAATTATGTTTATGCAATAAATAGAACGAGAGATAAATAAATACAGTATGATATACATATATATATAAATGTAATAAACCTAAATAGGAAGTGTAGCACCTAGCAAACATTCCCCAAATTAATGACAGTATCTGATGAACGTTTCTCTATAACAGACAGTCGAAGTGTTACAGTTGAATCATCAACATAGGAGCGAAACTATGTCTGCGTTAAATAAATTTGTTGTATTTTCTGTATAAGTCAATAATGTTTTCTTCATTGTGCACCTAAGTGTTAAATATTTTAAACGTTTCCCATTGCATATCTAAATATCCTATTAATATACGGGGGCTGTAGATTAAATAGTGGCAACTTAACCAAGTAAATCGCAGCTGAACAGCAGGCATGTAGAAAGAGGAAAAAAATTTGGGGGGTGGGTTTTGATGTTGCAGTACAAAAAAAAAGGAAAAAATAATTTGGAAGGGTATTTGTTTTCGTTAAAGTGAAGTTTTTGTTTTTTGTCATCGTTCCAAAAACAATTTTTCAAAATGACTTGGTTGGATTAAAATTTAAACTGTGCTTTGGTAAAACAAGAATTTTTGGGGGATAACGGAAACCCTTTTTGGGAAAATGTACTACTGTATATGGGGGCCAAACGATGGGTTAAAGCGTTTAGTTTGTGTCGGAATAAGACTGCGGATTTACAAGGCTGAGGTTGACTCTCCAGAATTAAAGCGTTAATCAAATGAATGGCATTTTTTCAAGTTTCACCACGTCTCCAGAATTTTCGACAGGATCCCAGTCAGGAGCAGGTTATGCTGATTGTTGAATACCACTGGGAGGATGTGATTTTTACGCATGCTATACCTGCAATACAAACTCTGAACACAGACTATTATTGCCAATTTCTACTGCACCATCTACGTCGAGCTATTCTTGAAAACATCCACGTGTATTGCAAAATAGTTTTCCTATCGTGTAGTAGGACAACGCTCATTGTCATGTTGTAAACAATGTCAATCTCCCATTGTGACAGTGGCAGGGGAAAATTTCGGAACACCCTCCCTACTCACCTAACATAGGTCCTTGTGTCTTCCACGTGTTTCCAAAGTTGAAGGAACCTCTCTGTGACCGCCGATTTCATGACGTTTAATCTGTAGGTTGCGTAGTAGTGCGCTCAATGAACGACAATGAACACTTTACCAATTGTCTCCAACGACTTCCCGACATTTGGCAAAAGGCTATACGCTTTGCTGGAGATAATATAGAAGAAATATAATGCAATTGTAATTGTAAGTTTGTAAAAATTGATTTATATATATATGTTGTTTTTACTAAATTTACAGCCCTCGTATTTTAAAGATTTTTGTGTTTCACCGCATACAACAATATTATAAAGAGTATTACAGGAAGACATAATTCAAAAATTAACATTACAGATCATCATTTGTACCCCTAATTACTTACAGGGTGTAGTAACCTAGTGGTCATGAACTCGTGGTTGGGGCATGATGAATTTAGCTTCAGTGACACTAAAAACTCGCCGTAGAGAAAGGCTGATACACGTTAAACTAAGTCATCCTGGGGTGTTGTGTTGAAGTTTCGAGAGGAGATGACAAATTAGATGTCGTTCTCATCCTTTGATAGAGATTCAAAATTATGAGGTTTGTCAACAATAGCCCTCGAGTTGCTTAAATGCGCAAAGTTAATAAACACGCTCTTACTGAAACTTAATCTTTAAAAATACAATATTCAGTTACAAAATTTGAACAGGCTTTCCTAAATATTTATTGTGTAAATGAGTGCTTCTCCAGCTTTCGATATTTGCGACGCAAATTTCAAACATAATTCTTATGGCAGCTCCCCACCCCGTCCCATACAATAACAATGTATTGAATGCATAAATAATGTACTTTGAATTTAAGGCTACAATACGAGCTTATTTATGAACCGTACAAGTAATCGAAAAAGTATTAATTTTTGCGTGTTACTCTTAAGTGATAGACTTTTTAAGTAAATTACCTTTAATTAGTAGAATAAATATTATGTTAATTTTCCTGTGTAGTCGTTTAATTGGAATAGAATTCAATAAAAATGCGAGTAGTATTTTAATTTTTACTGTGTCAAAATGTATTTTGTTTTTCTTCCTTTCAATTTCGACTTTTCGATATGCTCATACCCCACCCTCTTAGAGTTATCACCACCCCTAGAGGGCTGCGCCCCACAGTTTCAGAATCTTTGGAGTAAATGCTGAAATTCTTACAAAACTGGGATAGTTTGGTTTGTTTAAAGCTTGCTGTTGGCATGTCATAAAAATACAATCCTTTGGTACATTCCGCATTTTCTTGGAATATTTTTTTTAAGGATTAATAGTTTGATGAAATGAAACAAGAGATTCATAACAATACATTTATCACCATGCAAACAATGGATTTATAAACGAGTTTGTTTAAATGTTTTAAATCATTCTCTGACAAATACTACATATACATATTCAACTTTCTTCTTAAGAAAACATTTGAAAATATACCAATAATTTAGAAACAGCCTTTAATAATATAAGGAACGACTAATAATAAAAATAAATAGCAAACAGTAATTAAGTAGATTCTTATTAGTTATTTACTTAATATTTATAAATAAGCATTTCATGATGTTAGTATATCTGTATCAAAATCATACTGATAGATACAAAATTAAATTTCCCCCTGTTCTTTGTGCAGTTATAATGGACCCAAAGCATTCTCCATCTTTAACAAAAGCGTTAATGAGACGACTCATTAAGCCTAATGAGCTTTGTCCTTTGTTGTTTATAACTCAAGGTTTCTACATTTGAAATAGATTCATATATAAGCCGCTGAATATAGAATGCGCAAACAAGCTTTGGATAAATTGGTGTTTATCGCCAAAGTATGAACTTAATTTGGAGTCCCCTTTTCAAACCTTGAATTGAATACATTTCGCTATTTTTTTAAAAAATAGCAAAACTTTTTAAAGGTGTTTGGCGTAGTTTGGTATAAAACTGCGTTGAATACTGTGAAGTAGAATTATTTATTTCAAAGTTTTATTATATTATCTGTAAAAAGTTTATTACATTGAATTTTAAAATATTAACGTCACACACACAAAACAAAATTAATTTTTCTGTAATCGAAAAACATCGCGTAAAAGATCCGTATGAACCATTTTCAGTATCGCACATGTATCAAAATATCAAATGTAGAAATTGCTTCATTTAAAATATACTTTCTTACATGTTAAAATTTGTCTTTTAACATTATAACTAACACGTAATATATAAAAAAATAAGTCAAATACCTACTTCGTTAGAAGAACTAACTGGTGCTATCTGTTGCAGAAAAATCTAACTTCGTCAGATATAACGCAGAATAAATTTTTAAAAAATAAAATATAATAAATAAATTTTAAAAAAATGTATTTGAACTTGAGTTGATGAATAAAAAGTATTTTAATAAGGATTGAAAATTTGAACGATATATATATATATATATATATATATAGGGGAGATTGAATTAATAGTAGGGAATTGGAAAAAGATTTAAACACATATAAACATTGTCCTCTTTTTTTTTGCAAAAGAAAAAAAATGTTTCCTTAAGTAAAAATTTAAAACAGGTTCGATGTATCATTACTGTTATTATTTTAATTTTAAACAAAATGATGCCAAATAAAATAGTGGTTATTTTTTTTCCTCGTTATGAATTATAGCATTACAAGATGTACCGAATACACAACATATTTTAGAAATAACTGTGTAGCTTGCGGTACATTTAAGCCAAATATTCCGCACGTCATATTTTACAGTTACATTTATTTTTATCACAAATTTATTATAAATTCTGTGATTTGCTTCATCTCTGAAAATAAAAGCAAACGTTTCTTTCTATGTAACATGATCATGCACGTAGATTTAGATAATCCCATAAAGTAGTCCACACACAACAAAAACTGCCATTCTTTATGATACTGAAATTCAATTTATGTCGAATGTTGTATGTTTTGAAGTCTAAGAGACGAACAGTCGTCAACAGTTATGAATATTCAAAATAGTAGTGAATCGTTATCTCAATTATAATACGTACACTAACTTGAGTATGAATTTATGTTTAGAATCTATAGAGAATTATTTTACCATCAATTGATTATTACTTTGGTGGATAGTGTGCCTTTATTTCCTCGTTTTGTTTGAGAAACTCAGTAATATGGTCTTATGATTCAATATATAGGAAATGAACCCAATGGTTATAAATATTTATTAATACATATGTACAGCTATAGATTATAATACATAACTTAGTTTGAAATACAGTAGAACTTGTTGTTGTGCGGTCCATTTTAATACGATTATATTTTTGTACGATTTTTATGTGATATATGAAATTCAACGGCTTTTGCGCCACTGTAATGTTTTCTATCAATGTAAATTTATGCACTTCAAGACACTCTGTTTATTGGTTATAAACAGTCTCTCGACAATGTACGTTCCATTACTTTCTCTCAGCGCACTAGCAGTACACACTTAATTGTAGACGAAACTTTCAATGACAGTGACATTTTCAATAATTTGATAGATTTTGGAGACGGACAAGAAGAACCAGATTCTTTTGGACCTGATAAAATATATGCAGAGATCCGGCTTTCTAACAAATTGGAAAAGCATTTTCTTGAAATTGATACCAATTCTGAAAGGAGTTTGAAATTTCAAAAAGAGCTTCCATCATGTACATCTGGTTATCATGACATTCACAAGCAACTCATCAGCCAACTCTGTTGTCACAAGAATTTATCACTTACTTAATGGTAACAAAAAATAATTCAATTGAAGTTGTATCTTCAAGTGACGAAAGCGATTTTTAACTAATTCATCACAGGAAAAAGCGCGCTTTGAATTACGATGACTAGCAGTGAATTAAGTATTTGCATTTTGAAAACTCCTGCATGCATACAATAAGAAATTAAGTACTTTTAAAATGTTTCCATGTTAAATATAATTATTTATTTGTGTGTGGTTTAAAGTACTTTCTCATAAATTTTAGTAATAATTGACATATTTTTAATGGTGACTCTTTTTTATGCGGTTCCTCTCCACAGCATAAAAATACTTTTCTGTGATATATTGATAAATGTGATGTTTACCTGTTTTATGCGATATTATTTTTGTGCGACCGCATAAAGTAATTCTAGTGTATTTCGACGAATTTGCTTATTATATGTAGGAATTAAAGAAATTTTCGAATATGTTTGCGCTTTTATTTCTATAAGGTTCCTATCAACCGCATAAAAATAGGTTCAACTGTAACTATGCAATTTTTGCATATTTTTGTGCGGTATCTTCTTATGCGGTCCCTATGTACCTCACAAAAAAGGGTTTTACTGTTAATGTATGAATTTCTTTATAATGATATTAGATTTAAAAATGAACCTCATTAGCTTAACCCTTATTTGAGTGATAATGGAAATTTCAATCATAACATTTAGTGAACAAATAAAATGGTACTCAAACCAGGCGTATTGTAAACTTGTTGTTGCAGGCAACGGTTTTCACGACTATGACGTAATATGGAAAGTAGCTGTCAAAAAAGCTCATATCACGATCATTATACCGTGTTTGAACTTCTCATTTCGCTATTTGTTATGAATGGAAGAAACGTGCAATTTCTTGAATATTTTTTTAACACTCATCTGAGAATTTGTGCTAATAAAAGCGATAATGAGTAAAAAAAATGTTTTTTTTGCGTTA
>BMAV01011610.1:0-14316 GCA_019973955.1 Trichonephila inaurata madagascariensis | reverse complement strand
ACTGTAACCGAACCACTTGCATAAAAATTAGAGATCTACCATCATTTCAAAAACGTTTAACTCCGCAAATAAAGTATAACTGACTGTCCCCATACTCCTTTGTTCCCAAAAAAAAACCAAATTGAGTTCTAAATAAGGATTAACCCCTTTTGGTGTTACTGTGTTCTTCATACCTTTTAAAAACAGCTAGAATTTAAAAGCCCCCAAATTTTTTGTCAATCTTTTTTAAAGAGTTTTTACATTTGCATTTCCCTTTATATTTTAAACAGGAAAATCAAATCAAGTGATTTTCATTTGTTAAAATTTTTACGTTTAAAAGCACACATATAAAGCTAAACGTTTATGAGACACTAATGATTTTGTAATCTAATAAATGTACACCAGGAATAATAGTTTTCACGCAATATACTGTAATTTTTTAAAAAAAGTTTTCCTGAATAGTTTGACATACGTTACGATAGATTGACAGCTTATCCCGCCCGAGGTCCGAAAGTTCACATTTGGTTTAGTCTCTTTTAACTTTTATTCATCACGTATTCAAATCAAAAAGTTAACGTCAAGGGCCCCGTTCCGAAAGGGATAATGTGATCTTTTATGTTTTGGGGCATCCGAAGATTCGTAAAAAAGACGGTTGCCCAAAAAGATACGAACCACGAAATTTGTTCCAAGCATGATTTATTTCTGAAGTCATATAAAAATTTTTAAAAATTTTTTTTATACACAGCGGTTTTCAGGTGGCAAAAAATTTAATCTGAGTTCCAACAAAAAACATTTCCCCTTTTTAAAAGAAAAAATTGAAAAAAATTTTTTTTATGGTTTTATTGGACAAAGAGCTTATATGGGCAAGCACCCAAACACCCTCAATTTACAAAAAAAAATGTATATCTGATGCCCGAAAAGAAAGACTACACTTCAAAAAGTAAAGATATTCACTTAAATTTTTTTTTCGTTCTAAAAAGAAAATTTTAATTTTTTTTTAGAATGCATTGTTGTAAAATTTAAATGTGCCGTTTTTCCCGATCGAGATTTTTAGAGATTTCGCCACGTTCTAAGACATACGGGATCAAACTTAATGTTTTACTTTTATTTGATCGGTGTCACTAATTGAAGATTGGAAACAATGTTTTTACGTATCCCTAGAAGAAGTCCCAAAAAATAGTTTTTTAATCTAGGTGGGACGGTAATGGATTTCCCTTTTTTTTCCCCTGGGGAACCTTTCTCCCTTCCCCCCCAGGGGGAGTGGCCGAATTTTGTTTTTATGTTCTGAGATTTGTTTTTTGCCACCTGATTGACCGTAACATTAGATCAAGGTCCAGAAATTCATCTCGGCTGGCTAGAATTTTACGCCGCTTTGCCTTATTTTGTGGTTGGGGGGTCCTCCCAATATCTTCCCTTTCCCCCGGGGCTTGGGTTTTGTCGCTTTTGGACCCCCCCGCAGTGAAGACACTTAATTTTCAAACATCCATGCCCCCTCCGGGGTTCGAATCCCGGCCCTACGTCCAAATTTAAAGGATGGGGAGCGTAGCATTTTTTGATAAACCATGTCACAAAGTGAGCTTGTTCTTGCGTTGGAACTATTTTAAAACGAGAATGTGTGTGTGTTGCGGACGTATAATACCTATTTTACATTTCATTAAACGGAAACTTTAATCTTTTATTTATGGAACTGTAAGAAAAATCTTTGTTTTTAATTAATTTTTGAAAGAGCCGGATACCTTATCTATCTATCTAATTTTATAAATTTAAGGAATGACTAAAATAGAGAATAAAATGAAGAACGAGAATATAAAACAACAGAAAAAAAAGATCATTAGAGGCCGCCATCTGTATTTACCAAAGACATCACATCTCATTGGAGAAAGAAGAGATAACTTAGCCACACACACACACACACACTTCGTGGTCTTGAATCCGGTAAAAACCTCAAAACGGTAATATCTCCTGGAGGTTAGGACAGCGCTGATTGCAAAAATATGTACGAAATTATATATAAAATTAATCACATGAATGGATTCTTGCGAGCATTTCGTTATACAAAAAATTTTATGAAATAAGTACTTTTAATTTGGAATAAATTTTAAACTTACATTAACAATTAATTTTCATCAATAAATATGTGTTTTCTCCTTTCCTATCAAATGAAATTTAATTAAATTAAAACATTTTTAAAACTTTAAGTGAACCTAAGCAGTTTTTCAAGATAAATGTATTATTTCTGTAAAATGATATTAAAAAATTCTATCATTATTAAGACACTTGTTTGGGCAATTAGTTATCACTATAAAAACATTTTATTTTTAAGTTGCTCAGACCAAAATGCTTTGATGTGTTAACTTAGAGTGTGCGATTAGGAAAAGTAATAACTTTTGAAACGTTATCGAAATTTTTATATGATGCTTAAAATTAAAACGCATTATTTTTTGCTTTCATTTAGATATAAATCCTAAGCATTTATTTTATTGTTTATTTAATTCAATTTATTAGTACTTCATTACAATTTAAAATATAAATATTTTTATAATTTTTAAAAATTAATAATGATTTCTTATATTTTGCATTGATTTGATACAAAGCAATAGAATAATATGGCAGAAGTAATATTTATTTTTGCTGTACAACAGTGCTTCTCAAACTTTCAATACTTCAACCCAATTTTTAGTCATAATTTTCTTCACGCATCCCTTTCCCCATCCAAACAATAATAATATATTGAATTCAATAATAATGTACTTTGGCGTAAATCTACAATAGGAATTTTATTACAAACCTTACATATTATGAAGATAAGTTTTAAATTTTTTATAATATTTTATATTTGAAAACCCATGATGTCACTTTTTATGGTTAAATTTGTTCTTAACTTGGTATTGTTAAATTAATTATCAAATACAGTGTGCATTACTGATATATTTATAAATATATTATATCGGTGTAAATACTTATTCCATTTTTTATTATGTCAGAATATATTTTGTTTTGCTTCCTTTCAGTAAACTAATAATATTTTTAAATAATGTTCTATTTTTCGACTTTTCGATATGCTCGTGTCCCCCTCGTTGGGTTATCTCGCCCCCCTCTAAAGGGCATACCTCACAGTTTCAGAAACGCTGTTGTACAGGATGTCATAAAAATTTAAAACTAAGTGTCTTATAGAATAATTTTAAATATCAAGATAATTATTGAACAAATCATTATATTTATCAAAATTTAAATATAGATCATTATATAAAAAGTTATGTGGTACACACATAGCGTGTAGAGAGCTTAGAAATATAAATCCTGAAATAAATTAAATTATATACTTTATTTATTGGATCGATTCGATGATTTATCTTATTTGATTAAGAAAGAAACAAATTTTTGAAGACAAATATGAAGAGATTAAAATGAAAATAAGATCATTGAACTTCCGAATAATGTAAGCGCCAGACTGAAACATGTTCGGGCGTTATGCCAATAGCCAGCAAGGAAACCTAAATACAATTCTCTCTCAGATTCCCTGGTTATTCATTTGATTCATTTCCTCTATGATTTAACACTTTAACATGAATTTGATGCATCTTAATTGTAAATAGTCTTATTTATAGTCAGAAGGGTGACAATAGATTTGGCAAAATGTTGTTTATGTATGTCTGAAAATATTTTAATTGAATTATTTGAGATTTTCACCTTCACTCTTATTCTGTTTGATGATTGACAGCCTTTGGGTGGGTACAAAATAGCAGCATTTGACATTCAAAGTAACAAAAATGATAAATATTGCATTATTTTCATTGATATACGTAACATATTAATTTTTCTATTCATTATTCTAAAAATTAAAAAACTTTCCCACTTCAAATCTCCTGTTATCAAACATGTAATGTTTTGAAGGCAGTAGCGCACACTGGTGAATTTTTCAAGGCCGTATCGAAAGTTCACCATTCTTGTATCATGCTTCCTTTTGATTTTGTTGATTTCGGGAACAAAAACACAGTGCGTAAAAAACTACTATTGAATAAATGATTAGCATTAATTAATAAAATTAATCATTAATAACAAATATCTTTACGCAATTTTGCGTACTATATACTTATATAGAATTATAATCAATCGCGGGAAAAAATCAAGGGCTTTGGGGAGGGATCCGGACCCTCAAGACCCCCCCTTGTGAGCGCCACTGTTTGAAGGTATACATACACGCACGCACGCACGCACACACACACACATAAGGGCATATATATATTAAAGAATCCGTTAGAAGAGGAAGAAACTCGGCGAACAGAGAGAGAGACAGACCTGAGTAATAAGTTGTGTTTATTTTGAAATGATACTTGTAAAACAAGATAAAAACAACGTCACCTAGTAAGTTGTAGGGGCCAAAAGGACTGTGTGATACACCATGCAGCCTATTTGGGAGGAGATGAAAATATGGAGAGTGACCTGAGGAATGGCTCTCCTTTCTTATCAACCATTTGTCATTATTCGTCTTCTGAATGCAGCTGTGTTAAGTCATGCACAAGGCTTCCAATATCGTGTCCCAGATGTATTATATTATAAGTAGATATAATAGAATTGTGGCCAGCAAATCAACTGTACATCTTGCCTAGCCCTTTGACTGATGCAGTTAGTGGTAGAGTGTTATGCAGCTGAAAAAGAGCTAAGAGGTTGGTCACAGCAGCTCATCCATATATCGCTTGGCCAACACAGCGTCCTGAATAGATGCCAGAGGTAACTTATATCGTAACTATAGCGCCCGCAACACACGTTTTTACGTGGTAGAGTGTTCTACAGTTGTTACCGGTCACAAGACCTGTGCCGCATTTATACATGTTGACTATCATTGAATAAAAATAAGTGTGACTCGTTTGAGAACAAAACTGTGTCATTGTATTGTCCTCTTTACTCTAACTCATCGCCATTACAAAAGGAGTCTTTTGTGCTGCAGAATCATTGGTAGTTTTCTTAAATAGGCCACTAGCAATCAATCGACGGGTAATATGGGGTTCTTTAAACGCTTTAAAATGGTGGTCGTATATATATGTATGGGCAGCAACATTTGGCTGGTTGATGCGTCAGTCCATATATGCATGTTGAATTATCTCTGGATCCACCTAAATCTAAATTTCTTCCTTTTTGCAAATGCATTTTTAAGTGCTTCATGGATACATGTAGGTGGTGTCAGTTGAACTTTGACGTGTGGTTCAAACTATTCTGGTCAGTCCAATTATCATGCCATCTGCAAAATTGTTTATCTACCGGAAAGGACTCCGTTGGTGGTAGGCTAACATTTTCTGCTGTAAAATGTGTATACTGAGACAAGAATTAAAAGTCCATGATAATTTCCCAACCAAAAATAATGACGTGGCTAATGCCTATTCTGCAGATTCTTTTCATTACATATCATTTAATACTTCTCGAAGAGCTGCTATGTATATATATATTATATATATTTTTATTATTTATATTATATATATATATATGTATATATATAAGTATATATAATTTATTATATATATAATAAATCAAATACATTAAAATAATTCAATTGAAAGCTTTTTAAGTAAATTCAATTCAATATGGTTCGAATATTATTTTAAAAATTAAATCTATATAATAGCTGATTACCACTTTTTTAAATGTTTTTAAGCAATTTGTTCTCTTTCGAGGAGTCATTTTTAAAGGTATCGAGTTAGCAAACAAGCAAAAATAAATAAAGCTTCCAATTGTATTATAATAATAATTTATCATATTTATGGCAATAATCTTCAGATTTATGCGTAAAAGTCTTCAGCAATAATTTATTTTTTAAAAATTAAAAATATATATTTAAACAAAGATAAGTAAAACGTTATCTTACGTAATAATTACTTTGAGTTTCGAATGAAGGTTAAAAGAAAATTTTGATCTTAATAAGTTAATCACATTTCATTAAATTAAATATTTAATTTGAATAAAAGTAATACAATTGGGTCTCATAAAAAAAAACAAAAATTGTATTTATTACAGAAGTTAGAGAAGAAATTCAATTTTTTTAGCTCTTTAACATACAATATAAATAATATAGAATTTATGTTAAAAAGAAAATTATTTCTATTTCTTCTATTAAAACTTTTTGATATGTTATTTGAACTATTTTTGCAGAATCTTCGATCTTCTTTTTATTTTAAAATTCCATTTTTATCTATCATTAATTTAGGTATTTTAATTCGAAACTAATTTCACTCAAAATATACATAAATTCTTTTGTAAATCTTATGAATTCATCCACTTGAGAGAGAGAATACTTAGAATTCACTTCAAACCGCATTTTTTATTACTTTTAAACTTTTTATTTCCTTTTTCTTTTTTAATTTTTTTCTCATTGGTATTATTTTTCAAACTAGCGTGTGGATGGTCGAGATTATTTTTATTGCATGCTTTCAATAGTTTCAGGATCCAATAATTTCACTAAATGCTTCATTTTAAATGTTTGCCTTTATTAATTTTAAAACAACACAATTTTCTCGAAATAAAAGTTCGATTACTTGCACAATCTAAAAGTTTTATGTTAAAATATTTTAATCCATGAACTATATTCATATAAATTATAATTTGAATCACCAGCAGATTTTCGCTTTTAATATTATTCTCATTCCATTTCTCATACATTTGCAAATATGAATAATTTAATGTTTTTCAAATATTATTTCATATTTTCTAACATCAGCGAATTTTTTACCAGGTATAAGTGTAACTTAAATTGCCGTTTTAAGCTTTTCGTACCATATTTCTTCCCCTTTCACACATACGAATGGGCATTTGGACGATGAATCGTTTATAGATTCTTCAACTTTTACTTTAGGATTATTCATGTAAAGTACCAAACCTTCTCAATTAAAAACAACTATTTATCATGTTTTTTTATCTTTCTTCATACATTCTGTGCATCAATTTAAATTTTATATCTAAAACATAAAAAACATACTCTTTTGGATTCTCAAATTAGTTTTACATTTTCTGCTCTTAAAATGCAGCATTTTTTCTTTTTCTTAAATTTGAATAACAGAATAATTATTTTAAACTTCAATTCCTCGAATCGCTCGTAAATGCTTACAACAATAGATTGAAATATTCGCGCTATTTCTTCCAAATTTAACCATTCACAGGTTTACATTTTTTCTAATCCGTATATTCATTTTAAATTTTCCATTTCTTCACACAATCACATATAGTAAAATCCTTTTAAAGTTTCCCATTAATTTATATTTCCATTTGATTCCACGTAAAAAACATTTTAAAGGTTCGAATCATTCGCAGACTTAAAATTTCCTCACCTCCTCAAGCACAATCCAAGCTCGCTTATTGAATCATTAACTCCCCCGAGACTGTTCCCGGACTATAAAAAGAAAGATGGCTTTGAAAATTGTATTTTGCTTTTAATATCTAAGTGGGGCTAAGGGAAAAATAGAAATATATTCAATAAAGCTTTAAGTTAATGATGCTTACATTCATTAACTCTGAGAACTTTTCCTGTTATTCTATCGATTAACCTTCTTATTTTTATGCTTTTATGATCCACGTTTTTATGTGTTGCTTAATCAAAATCCGCTGATACTTCCATCCGGTGTAATAACAGCAGCACCGGCCCCCATGCGCTACCCGAAGTTTCATAAAGCACATGAAAGGAAATCTGGAGAAAAGCAATTTGCAGGGCGGGGAATGAACATTTTGCGCGTTATTTTAAGCAATATTCTCTGTTAGTGAGTGGCCATTTCTTGCAACCGGCCCCTTATATCCGATAACCTTTCGCTTTGTAATCGTTTTCGCTTTTGGATGCACTCCAGATCAGATAAAATTCAGATTTTGCATATAGTTTTGTAATATTATGAAAATGTATCCTTTACGTACATGCACATAAAGAGTGGAAATGAGAAATGTTGGATTAGATGGATCTTAAGCATTGTTTTTTTATTGCGAAATAGTAATAGAGTTTACAATACTATGGTGTTTTAATGAATAAAAAAAGTATTATCAATGAGAAAAATAATCACTAGATATTTTCTGTTAAGTTTCATTATTTCTAAAATGTAACTACGTACTTGAAAATATTAAAATATCTTACTTTGATATCTAGATTAGATTTAGGGTTTATGAAATAAATAAAATGCTATTAACGTTAGTAAGTTCAATATCAGTTAATATATGAAGAAGAATATAATTTAATGGCGATTAACTAACAATTCTTTTTCAGTCCTATAAAATTAAGTTAAAAAAAAAAAAGGTTCGGATTTGTGATGAGAGAAAGCACATGGAACCGAACGAAGTAATACCGGAGAAATTTTTTTTTTAAAATTTAAAAAAATTTATATTTAAACAAAGATAATTAAAACGTTATTTACGTAATAATACTTTGAGTTTTTCGAATGAAGGTTAAAAGAAAATTTATTTTAAATTAAGTTAATCACATTTCATTAAATTAAATATTTAATTTGAATAAAAGTAATACAATTGGGTCATCTCATAAAAAACAAAATTGTATTTATTACAGAAGTTAGAGAAGAAATTCAATTTTTTAGCTCTTTAACATACAATATAAATATAGAATTTATGTTAAAAGAAAATTATTTTATTTCTTCATTAAAACTTCTTGATATGCTATTTGAACTATTTTGCAGAATCTTCGATCTTCTTTATTTTAAAATTCCATTTTTATCTATCATTAATTCTAGGTATTTTTAATTCGAAACTAATTTCACTCAAAATATACATAAATTTTTGTAAATCTTTATGAATTCATCCACTTGAGAGAGAGAATACTTAGAATTCATTTCAAACTGCATTTTTTATTACTTTTAAACTTTTTATTTCCTTTTCTTTTTTTTAATTTTTTTTCATTGGTATTATTTTTTCAAACTAGCGTGTGGATACTGAGATTATTTTATTGCATGCTTTCAATAGTTTCAGGATCCAATAATTTCACTAAATGCTTCATTTTAAATGTTTGCCTTTATTAATTTTTAAAAACAACACAATTTTCTCGAAATAAAGTTCGATTACTTGCACAATCTAAAAGTTTTATGCTAAAATATTTTAATCCATGAACTATATTCATAAATTATAATTTGAATCACCAGCAGATTTCGCTTTTAATATTATTCTCATTCCATTTCTCATACATTTGCAAATATGAATAATTTAATGTTTTTCAAATATTATTTCATATTTTCTAACATCAGCGAATTTTTTTAACAGGTATAGTGTAACTTAAATTGCCGTTTTAAGCTTTTCTACCATATTCTTTCCCCCTTTTCATTGACATAATGAATGGGCAGCATTTGACGATGAATCGTTTATAGATTCTTCAACTTTTTACTTGTGATTATTCATGTAAAGTACCAAACCTTCTCAATTAAAACAACTATTTATCATGTTTTTTTATCTTTCATACATTCTGTGCATATCAATTTAAATTTTATATCTAAACATAAAAAACATACTCTTGGATTCTCAAATTAGTTTTACATTTTCTGCTCTTAAAATGCAGCATTTTTTTTCTTCTTAAATTTGAATAACAGAATTATTTTAAAACTTCAATTCCCTCGAATCGCTCGTAAATAAATTTTCTACAACAATAGATTGAAATATTCGCGCTATTTCTTCAAATTTAACCATTCACAGGTTTACATTTTTTTCTAATCCGTATATTCATTTTAAATTTTCCATTTCTTCACACAATCACATATATAAAATCCTTTTAAAGTTTCCCATTAATTTATATTTCCATTTGATTCCACGTAAAACATTTCTAAAGGTTCGAATCATTCGCAGATTCTAAAATTTCCTCACCAAGCACAATCCAAGCTCGCTTATTGAATCATTAACTCCCCCGAGACTATTCCGGACTATAAAAGAAAGATGGCTTTGAAAATTGTATTTTGCTTTTAATATCTAAGTGGGCTAAGGGAAAAAATAGAAATATATTCATCGTTTTTCTTAAGTTAATGATGCTTACATTCATTAACTCTAGAACTTTCCTGCTATCCTATCGACATTAACCTCATTTTTATGCTTTTATGATCCACGTTTTTATGCTGCTTAATCAAAATCCGGATACTTCCATCCGGTAATATCAGGCAGCACCGGACTTCATGCGCTTACCCAAAGTTTCATACATGAAAGCGAAATCTGGAGAAAAAGCAATTTGCAGGGCGGGGAATGAACATTTTGCGCGTTATTTTACAATACTTCCGTTAGTGAGTGGCCATTTCTTGCAAACCGGCCCCTTTATCCGATAACCTTCGCTTTGTAATCGTTTTCGCTTTTGGATGCACTCCAGATCAGATAAAAATTCAGATTTTGCATATATTTTAATATTATGAAATGTATCCTTACGTACATGCACATAAAGAGTGGAAATGAGAAATGTTGGATTAGATGGATCTTAAGCATTGTTTTTTTATTGCGAAATAGTAATAGAGTTTACAATACCATGGTGTTTTAATGAATAAAAAAAGTATTATCAATGAGAAAAATAATCACTAGATATTTTCTGTTAAGTTTCATTATTTCTAAAATGTAACTACGTACTTGAAAATATTAAAATATCTTACTTTGATATCTAGATTAGATTTAGGGTTTATGAAATAAATAAAATGCTATTAACGTTAGTAAGTTCAATATCAGTTAATATATGAAGAAGAATATAATTTAATGGCGATTAACTAACAATTCTTTTTCAGTCCTATAAAATTATTAAAAAAAAAAAGGTTCGGATTTGTGATGAGAGTAACCATTTTGTCGATAAATGGATCCAAGATATTATCTACGTTCTGTTGTTGAAAAAAAAAATGTAAGTCATTTGCATAAATTTTCTGATGTTATTGTCTATTTTTCTTTATTGCAGATAAGTTATGTTTAATTATGCTAAATTATTATATGTTTTAAAGAAATTTTATTATTCCTTATAAGTATTTTTACTGAGGTAAGAATTAAGTTAAAACTTTGACTTTGAATAGCCAATGTATTGCAATTCTTTCGATTTCATTGCCAACATTAAGTCTTTTATTTTAAACCTGTTAATCAGTTTATTTGCTTAGGAATGTTTTTTTTTTGCGTATCTGTAAACTCTGGCTTTATATGAAATGTTCATATTTACTAAGAATATTCTTAAACGATTTAGTCTCACAAATAATCTGGCAATCTAAAAACATGATATATGTAGTAAAAAAAGATATAAAAACTTATCGTGAAAAATTAATTTCATTGAGACTCATTTAGTAATAGGAAGAAAGTGCAAATGAAATTAAATTTGAAAATATGCCACTAACTGCTGCTTAAAAATTTCATAAAAATTCTCATAATTCCCATTAACGCTCTCACTGCGCATTTCACGATTTCCACGGGCAAAATACACGTATAGCACTACGCAGCAAGAGGGTTAAATATTCTAATCACAGTTAACCTTACAATAAATGTTATGCCTAACACGTTTTTTGTTAATTCATTGAATAAGAGGCATCTTTTACTTTTTGTGATCACAATTTCAGAAATAAAAGGACACTTAACTATAAGCAACAAAGTAATTTATTAAGAACTGGAAATTATAAAATCACGCAAAAACAACTGAATGGATTTTAATGTAAATTTATAATAATATAGCTTATACATCAGAATAACACATAGGCTACTATTTATAAAGGTATTGTATGAAGTGTCCAAAATATAACGATGATTGTCAAGTAAGTAAGAAAAAATTCTGCCATCTACAAAAAAGCCCGCTACAGCATATATCTATCTTTTATGTGTGAAGCAAAAATTTGCCTTTTTGTTTTGTCTACGCCAGGGACTAGGAACTGCGAAAGCTTGAACAAGTGGAGTGTGAGGCTGATTATAACTTTAACATAAAATAAAAACAACAAAAAGTAACATTAACGTATTACACTTCCAGATAAAAATTATTTATACTATTTTAAGCGTTCATTACACAAAATTTGTAACAATTGCTGAGCAATTTCAAAAATCAAAAGGTGTTTTCAAAAATCGACCCATAAGAGAGTTAAAGGAATTTATAGATAGAAAGAATCTTTTTTATCAGCTCTATTAGATCTACAGACTTAAAATTTAACAAACAGGGTTTTTTTGTTCAGCTGAGATATGCAAAAAGCTTTTTTTATTGTTTAATTTGCAATCACGTAAAATTTACTCATTAAAAACTTCTTTATCCTTCAATCTGTATTGTTTAACTTTTCAATTCACCCGTACGAAGAACGGGTATAAAACAGCTAGTATCATATATTACCTTCAAAAGAAGAAAAAAGAAACGATAATTAAGACTCGACATTTACAGAATGTAAACATTACATGAATAGTTTTCTTAAAATGTAGTTACTAATCAAACAGAGTTACAATCGTCTTAACTAATTTTAGTCTATAATGAAAATGAAATATGAAACTAAATGTATCCGTTCATCTTTTCACGAATGCATTTACAATGCATTACGAAAACGTGTGATTACAACATACGTTTGAATACTAATAAATGTAAGGCATAATTTGGAACATTGCATGTGCAATAGGTAATTATATGCCTTTCATAAATTAAATTGTCTGTTAAATTATATTTAACAAATTACTGGAATTCAGGTATAAGTAAAAAGATGCAAGATGAATTTGAAGATTAGAATTCGTAGCGTACTTAGAAAAATAAATATAAAATATATTTTACTAAAATTTAATTATTAAAATAGTTCAGGCAAATAAAGGAAAAAATATGTCGTTAACTTAAATTAGCTATATGAAATCTCTCAATTTTTTAAACGCAAAGAAAGAAAAAATTATTATAATAGGCTTTTCTTCTATCTTGTAACAATTTACTTTTTTAAGGTATTTAAATTAACTTGTAAAAAAGAATTAATATTTTTATTAAAATTTCTCCATAATAATCAATTTTATGCAGACCTACATAATTAAATGGCCTGTAAAGTTATAATTTTTTTATATTTCAACAAATCTGGATTAAATATATGTACAACTGTTTGATATATTAACTTTAAAATAATTAATAATAACTTTTATATTGTTGCATGGTGTCAACTTCATTTCTGAACTCGAAGAGGAATCTTTCGTTGAAGTAATAACAAAAGGATTACAGTTAAATTGTGTTTGTGCTTATATTAAATACAAATTTACTTAAGTATATTTGTATTGCATATTTGTTCACAATTTCTAATTCATAATCTTAAGAATAATGCAAAAGAAGTGCATCAAACGTAATAAAATTTGGTAGGAGTGGTTTTCAGTTATTATTCTTAAAAGGTTGCTGATAAAAGAAGAAAGAAAATGCAATTTCAAAGAAAAAAGTTCACTTTAATCATATGCTTACCAATAAATGTTACAATTTAATTTCTGTTATCCATTGATCTGAAATAATCCAGTTTTCAAAAAGTTTTTATTATTATTTTTATTTCTAATGGGCGGCAGATTGCTGTTTTACCATTGCAGACCTACATTCCCCGGAAGCTGGTATCTCTTTTTAGTGCGGTACCATATAGGTGGATACCAATCGCCGAAAGTAATTTTAACACCCAGTTTCATCCCCAGATGGAGGAACCTGAGCTCTGACGATGCGAGCCTGTACTAGGATTTTATTTTGTAAGAGGATCCCCAAAAACACAAAGCAAACTTTAAAGCTGAATACAAAAAAATCAACGGTATTTTGGCTAAAACTGAATAATTTTTGTGTACTTTTTAGACATATTTATAATTATTGAAATAACTAGATATTCAATTTCACATGCACGTACAAAGAAAGTGTTCAACATAAATTTTCAGAAGAATGAGAGATAAATAAATGTCTCTCATAACTGATTCTTAATAATCATCAATAGTAAAATAAGTACAATATATTACATCAATTTTCTTAAAAATTTATTATCTTAATTTTGTTAGAAAAATATTTCAAGAAAAATGTGTGAAGTTAAAAAACTTTGTAGATGTACAAAGTATTTCATAAATACAGGAAATAATAAGTAAAGTGACTGAACTGTTTCAAGAAACAAAATATTTTTAATTTGTAAGGATTAAGAAAACAAACATACATTTAAAAGGAAATTAATCCGATGCATGTTATGGAAGCTTAGGTATGCTTTAAAAAATCAGTACAGACATTAAAAACTTGAGGGACCCACTCGAAAAAATTAATATATTCCGATTGTGTTTATGAAATCAACATTAAATTTTAAAAATTTTTTTTTTCAACCACAAGTATTGTCATTATACATTGTAAAGTATCCTGTGTCTTGTAAATATTTTTTCTCTTCAGTAAAATCATTTTTCAAAGGGAAAAAATTTCACTTT